>BDJD01004653.1:15849-45802 GCA_002564525.1 Rosa multiflora | reverse complement strand
AATAGAGACCCAAGCAAGCTTAGCTACAATTAAGCTAGCTAATGGTTACCACACTTAAATCCTAGATGCAACAAGACCAATTAGTTGTCAATTTATCAATCCATTCATCACAATTGCCCACAACATAATTTCACAGGGTGACAAAGCCTAGAAACATGCTTCTAAGGACCAATAAATTCGGATTTAAAGCATACACAATGGAAATTGCATTTATTAAAATTAAAGCATCAATATTTATACAAGATGAGTTAGGGCTTCACAACCCTAACTCCCAAAATTGAACTACTCACTATCCATAGTTAAATACATCATCAATAGCAAATAAAATTATGGAATAGATAATAAGGAAGAGAGGGGAGAGTTAGCTTAGTCACTCCTAGCTATGAGCTAGTATGAACCAAGCAATTTCTTCACCCAACTACCCAAAATAGAGGTGTGGTGCTCTTGATGATGATTCCCTTGAAGCCTTGAGTGAGTCCTTCTAAATTCACCAAATAAAACTAAAGAAAAGAAGAAAAATGGAGGAGAAGGAGGAGAGAGAGAGAGCAGCTCAAAAGGGCTGCCTCTGTTTTTTTCTTTTCCGGTGCGGCTGCTATAGGTCTAGGGTTGAGGTGACAGAGAGTGATGGGATATATGTATATATATGGGGAGTGTGGAGAGTGATGGGATATATGTATATATATGGGGAGTGTGGAGAGAATGAGTGGCTGCTGCTTTCGTAACTAAGAGGAAATGATGGGATAGGGACTGCCATGTGGCAGCATGCGAGTGGGCAAGGGGAAAGAGAGGGATGGCTGGCACACTAGCACGTGGTAGCCTTCAATTAACAAGCAAGCAATTAAGGTTTAATTGCAACGTGGGGTATTTGGCTGAGCATGATTAATTAATCCCTTGATTAATTAATCACTTAATTAATTAATACAAGGGTTAATTAATCAAATAATTATTTAATACAACTTTTTCTTTGCTTCAATTTTCTTCTTCTTTTTCTTTCTCCGAGCTCAAACCAATGATTTTCACATATTTGCTTGGGGCATTGACTCCTGATCATTATTGACTTTTTGTCGATCACTCCAATTAGCTCTATTTTTTCTCAACTTCTTCCGAAATCCATAACTCCACTTATTTACTACAACATAAATAAAAATAGATTAATTACATAATAATTAGTTTGAGGATTAGCTTAATTCTAGTGTTTTAGATATAATTATATGCATATAAATGCGTATAATCATTGCTTCAGTTTATTCATGGCGAAGTGTAGCGTAGCATTCATGCGTTCATTCGTGGAGACGTATAGTGCATTGCATTGTTATGCATTCTAGCATTGGTTGGCCTATCGCGTAGCCTTCATTTCTTCATTGATTGGCGTATCACGTCTCGTATTCGTTCATTGATTGGAGTATCGCGCAACATTCATTCAAGAATTGGTGTATCGCGTAATATTCATGCATTCATTGATTAGCGTATCGCACAACATTCATTCATTCATTCGTTTGATCGTCACTGGCAGCGCAAGGATTCACGTTGGACAACATTTTGCTGTGTCAACGAGACCGGCCGTAAGCAATATCGCATTAACATTCATTCATTCGTTGGTGTATCGCATAACATTCATTCATTCATTCGTTTGATCGCCACTAGCAGCGCAAGGGTTCGCGAATGACATCATTTCGCTGTGTCAGCGAGACCGGCCGTGGGTGATATCACATTAATATTCATTCATTCGTTGACGTATCGTGTAACATTCATTCATTCATTCATTCGTTTGATCGCCACTGGCAGCTCAAGGGTTCGCGAGGGACAACATTTTGTTGTGTCAGCGAGACCGGCCGTGGGCGATATTGCATTAACATTCATTCATTCGTTGGCGTATCTCGTAACATTCATTCATTCATTCGTTTGATCGCCACTGGCAATGCAAGGGTTCACGAGGGACAGCATTTTTTTGTGTCAGCGAGACCGGCCGTGATATTGCATTAACATTCATTCATTCATTCGTTGGCAATGGGCAGTAATTTGGGATTACTGTACAGCGTGCCCTTGCCTGTACCGTTTTATGGTGGCCATCGTAAGGCCTGTGGCGATAATGACGGAAGATAAGTGATCGATCATGGGTCGGAAGGCGATAAGCGTTAACATTCCATTGATACGGTAAGTGGGTTTAGCGATTAGGAGTGTTGCATTCGTTGCGAGAGCACTTGATTGATACATAGTATCATGGCATATAGTACTGCGAGAAGGCAGTCAGGAAATACATTGGACTAAGAAAGGTAAAGGAGATAATATTGATGCTTACAAGCATGGGAGGGTACGATAGTGCTGCGGAGACGAGCTATGAGCCTTTGCCCTACTTGAGGTAGTATCGGAGATGCTAGAAGTTCCACGGGTGTGGGAGGGTGATACCATCTGTTCCTCTCAAGTAGAAGGTAGCGGATCCGACAGCCTCGAGGATTTGGTACTGCCCTTGCCAGGTGGCCTTGAGCCCGGTTAAGGTTGGCATCTTTTCCTTCATCACCCAAGTGAGGCAGGTGGCATTCAGAGAAGAGGCGAGGCAGGACTCTGGCGTTATAATAGCGAGCGATACGCTGCTTGTTGTTGATATTCCTGAGGTGGGCCCATTCACGGCGCTCTTCTAAGAGATTGGAGTCGAGGTTCAACCCTTTTGAGTTGGTGAGTGGGTCAAAGCATGCCACCTTCTCGGTACATACCTCCTACTCGACAGGGCTCACGGCCTCAGTGCTGAAGGACAAGCAGAAAGAGGACTCACCATTTGCCTCTATCAGATCGTTCTTATCGCCCATAACACCTCGGGGAGTTTTTCGGCCATAAACCCTTGGCATCGTCGAGCCTTTTCTTCAAGTTCTGCTTGATTACCTTGTAACAATACAAGCCCTTATCTGTGGTGAAAGATGTGTGCTCCTGATTGGAGGGCTCCATGGCTATTTGGTTTAGCCCGAGAAGGATTCCATAAAACTGAGGAGCTTGTGGCCTACGGTGGAGTCGACTAGCTGATCGATTCGCGAGAGGGAAAAACTGTCCTCAGGGAAAGCCTTGTTCAAGTTGGTGTAATCGACACACATGCGCCATTTTCCATTGGGCTTCTTTACCATTACGACATTGGAGAGCCATGTCGGGTAGGAGACTTCCCGAACAAACCCGATGTCTTGGAGTTTCTTGACTTCGGCCTGGATCGCTTTGTATTTTTCTTCCGTGAAGGCCCTTCGTTTTTGGCGAATTGGGGGAACGTCTGGTGAGATGGTGAGTTTGTGGGTCAACAGTTCTGGTGAGATTCCTGGCATATTGGCGTATGACCATGCGAACACTTCCTGTCAGGTTTTGAGGAAGGCGATGAGCTCGGCTTGGAACTGTGGTCCTTTTTGGACCCGATCTTAACTTTTCTTTATGGATGTGCATCAGAAATGGAGACCGATATCAGGTCTTCCAAAGCATCTGGTCTCGGGTGCTTGAGTTTGCACTTATCGTCCTTCTTTTTGCTGCGTGCATCACGATCATCTGGGCTTTCAGGATCTTGCCTTGGATCATCGGGCTTGTCGGATTGGGAGGGTAGGTCTGAGGTTAGAAGTACCTCTCGCCTGTCATGTCCCCTTCCGATTGTCAAGGAGTTGCACTATCTCGCGAGCTCTTGATCACTTCTGATGGTGAGGATGCCGCCTGGGGTAGGTATCTTCATCATTAGCATGTGCCCTGCCACAAAGCATTGGAGTCCCCATATGGCGTCGCATCCCAGGATAACGTTGTAAGAGGAGGGGCAGTCGACAATGATGAAGTGTGCTATCATGGTGGCAATAGTGTTGCCGCCACCCAGTGTGATTCGCAAGTTATCGGAGCCCAATGGTTGTGTAATTTCTCCTGCGAAGTTGATTAGGGGTTCATGGTATGGGGTGAGTTTCTTCAAATCTCTGTTAAGGCCTTCGTAGTAGCTGCCGAACATGATGCTTACTGCTGTGCCGCTATCGACCAAAACCCTGTGGCATCGATAGTGGTCAATGACCATGGTGATTAAGAGTGGATCGTTGTGGTGCTTCTGGATGGTGTCTTCGCTACGATAAAAGGCTATCGAGTTACATTCGACCTGGGGGGTGTGACAGCCATGACTGAGTCCTAATATCTCTTAGCGCCGAGGGCATTGGCGCTTCTGTGCATGGTGGGTCTCGAGTGTTCGTGGGGCACCGCCGTGTATCGTTAGCATCTGGCCATAGACTTCGATGGCATTAGAGCCAGTGGTGGGAGTGCGGTATTGAGAGAGCTGGCCGCTCTGAATGAGGTGCTCTATGGCATTTTTCAGTGCCCAACAGATATTAGTGGGGTGACCGGACTCCTCATGATATGTGCAGTATTTACCGTTGTCTTGCGCTTTAGATTGGCTGGGCTTGTGTTTTGGTGGGCTCGAGATGATGTCCTTATGATTGTTCCAGATGTCCTCATAAGAGGCAGTTAGTGTGGTATAAATCTCGTATCGGGGTGCCGCAAATCGCTGGTCATCCCTGTGTCGGGTGCCGCCGTATGGTGCATCGCGATGTCATCTACTTGAGGAGTTATATTTTGGCTTCTCGGGGGTCTTGCTGTATTGCTTGTCCATCCTATCGTTATAGCCATGTTGCTCTCGTGGGGCCTTGTCGTTTGTCTGGGCAGCTTTGTCTCGGATGGTGTCTTTGTTCCTAGTATCGAGGTTGTTCACTTGAGGTATGGTGACTGGGTGCGCATTGGCGTTGGTGTCGCGACCAAAGGTATCATACTCTGCTTGAGCAAAGGCAGTAGCGGCATCGAGGAGGTCATCATATGTTGCAGGGGGATTGGTGTTTATCTGTAGCAAGAAGTATCCAGGCCGGAGTGCTTGCTTGAATGTCGATGCCGCTAGGGCCGGGTCGAGGGAACGACATTGAGTGGTCTGCTTTTGCCATCAGAGAACAAAGTCTCGCAAGCGCTCATTCGGTCATTGCTTGAGCAACAATAGGTCAGGTGTAGTGCGATACCCACCACCGCAGAGGATGAATCGTCGCAAGAACTTGTCTCCTAATTCTTGGAAACTATCAATGGAGTTAGTGGGTAGGTTGAGGAACCAGCGCAAGGCTTCATCCGTCAAAGTTTCCTCGAAAGCATGGCAGGCCATGGCGTCGGTGTATCGGGTTCCGTGGAGTATGGATTGGAAAACCTCTAAATGGTGGTATGGATCTCGGGTCCTATTATACTTTTCTATCTTTAAGGGCTTGGCTTCTGGTATGAGCTTCTCGGCCTGTATGCGGGCGGTGAAAGGTGTTGTCTTTCCCTGAAAACCAGTCGTGATCGGCTGCTAGCTGGGTCTGCTTTCGGCGCTTTCCACTCATGCCTGTAGGAGGTGATGGCCTCACTCATTTAGAGCAGTAGCCGAGTATTATCATCGGGTGGAGGTATGTTGGCAATCGCAGTAGTGTTGGCATCCGAGCTTCTCGCAGTGCCTGCAGCCTGTTGGGGAGTCAGTATAGCGCCGAGTTGGCCTTAAAAAATGGGGAGTTCAGGTAGATCATTTGAGGGTCTGTGCTGGTGTTTCCCTGCGTGAGACCCGTGGGACAGCCCGCCGTGGGGTTCGTGGGCATGAAAGTGCCTGCGAGGTCAGTGGAGGGGTCTGCCGTGAGGACTGGTCCCAGTGTGGGGACACCGACAATGGTCGGTATCGGGGTTTCCTGTTGGTGGGCCCTTTCTGAGGCTTCGTCCCGTGCGACTCGCCGCTGGAGTGCTTCCCGTAGGGTGCTGTTCTAGTTGTCCATATTCTCGATCTCCCAGCGGGCCGCCATGGTAGCGACGCTCTCAGTCTCGGCCTGTGTAAGCGTTTCCATGAGGTCGCGCATCGCTATCTGTAGCACTGTGGTTAGAACAGTGGTCATGACTGATTAAGTCTCGGTGTTCGGGCTCTGAAACTTTAGAGTGCGTTAGACCTCGCGGGCCGCTGTCTCACAAGGACACCGTCATTGCTGGTATCGGGATTGCTGGTAGCCATTGATGTGTTGTCCCGCCAGCAAGGAGCGAGGGGAGTTCTTCTAGCGCCAAATGTTTTAGTGGTCTCGAGAGCAGTCTGGTCCAACTGAACACGGGTTGTATCGGTCTGCTACTATCGCTATCGATCTCGCTTATCTGCAAAACAGACGAAGGTTAGAGGGAAGACCGAGTGTACCGGCCTTCAACGCTCCGATGCATAAGTCAATATCGGATAAGATAATGATAATGGAGAGTGATAGTAAACAGTTACCTCTTTAGGTTGTTGGAGGTGGCCTTAATGTAGGAGGTTTGTGGGAGCTTGGCTCCATTTCTTTCGGTGTGGGACTCTCGGGACCCCGATATCGTCTCGAGGGGTATCAGAACCCCCAGCTGGGAGCTTACCTCTGTGGTGTATTGGCGATGTGAATCTTGTGCTTCCGATACTTGTGCTTAGGAGGTATGTGCATACCAACAACTGTCATTAGGGAATTGAACATATTTTCAGTCTTGTATCCCTTATTGCCATGCCTTATTCTGGACATTGATTGTGTACTTTTGCTTAGCGTCTTAATCAGTTAGACTTTCTTTGCACTATCATTTGTAACTATACGTGGTGGCGTGTTACTTGTTTCTTGTTCAGAGTTTATAGGTGAAGCAGGTGATCTGACTCAAACGCTCGAATGTTTCATGTCCATCTTCTCAAAGTAATCAGGTCCTAGTTGTGGTGAACTTTCTAGGATTTGTAAGAAACGAGAATGGAAAATTGTCTACCTCCTCTTAAAGTAATCAGGTCCTTGTTATGGTGAACTTTCCAGGGTTTGTAAGAAACAAGTGGTTAGGTGCCTATGAACTAAAATGGTGAAAATACAAGCAGCAACTCGAGACCTTCTTCATCGAGCATCCTTGTTATGTTTAGTACCCTAAGATCGCCTAGTCTCGGAGTTACTAAGAGGTGTCTTGCTACATGAGTTCTTGCTTTTACCAAATAAAAATTTATGGCTGAGTTATACTATCACTGTAGGAACAATGTTTCCTACTTCTCTTAGGAGACCTCCTGAGCAAACTACAAGTCTTCAGATCCCTTACTTAATCCTTTCTCTCTTTATCCAAACATGTTTCTAAGCTACATCTACTGGTTACGCTCACATTTGACACAGATTTACTGATTAAGGTCTACCCATGAGTCTCAATTCCCTTTGTTAATAGAATACATCATGGTTGCTTATCTGAGATATGTTTCTTTCCCTAATTGATGTGTGCTCTCTGTGCTTCAACTATGCTATATTTTCTCACTTCATGTTATGACAAAACTATTACATGCCTAGATACTTGAACAAGAAATATGTTGTGTGCTCTGTCTTCTTCTTTATCATTCATTCCCTATGTGCCACTTCGTTCAATGTGATTTTATTTTTGCTTAAGCATGCTCTAAGGAGGAGAATTCAATGTGCATGCACATTTCTCGGTTCATTAAACCGTCATAACTTTTCTCCTTCTTAGAGAAGCTATGTTGAAACGACATCTCTAACCCTATCCTTGTCCTGTATAAAGAACCTTTGGCTCTTCCAGATTTCACTAGGATTTGTCTGAGTGTGCAGATTCATAAATTTTCTTTTCCCATCATGGTTCGTACCAAGGTGACTACCCGCATTGGAGGCAATCAACGCCAACCTTCTCTCTCTCTAGAGGAGGAAGGCCGCCAGGCTGCTGCTCGCACCGGTATTACTCATCCTGGGGACCCTCGTCCTTCTCATGACTGCAGTCGAAGTCTTCCTCTTCTTCCTCTTCGCTCGCCTCGTCTACATCCTGAAGAGTCCTCCTTTTCCCAGCCTATCTGTGCCCCTCGGCCTGCGGCCACCCTGGAAAGCCTGGCCGCGTCTATTGATTATTTGCGCTCGTCTCTCCTTGATGGTATTATGGTGACAGACTGGTGGGTCACATGCATGATTGATTATGTTGCTGACATGAACTTCTCACTTATCAATTGTCACGTAGCACTGAACAATCTTGCTATGGAGGTTCAGAACATGCAAAGTCATCCCCCCGGGTTTCCTAGGCGGGAAGCTGTGACAAGGGAGGCGTCTCCTGCTCCTAGAGCCCCTGCCAGAGGTGATCCTGGACCATCTACCGTGGCTGCTCGCACGGTGGCTGCCCAGGCTGATAGTGACGACAGTGATGACTGGCTTGCAAAGGAAACCTATGACCGGATCACCAAGCTAAAGGAGGAGAAGTGAAGTGCCTTCCCATTCAAAGGGGGAGAAGTGTGAAATATTTTTTATTTTTTATTTTTTACTTCTTTTTTTATTCTGCATTTTATTTTTCTTTGGATAATTTTATTTTGGTGTGTAAGTGCATAAGCACAAACTGTTTTGGATGCTTATTTTATTAGTCATTAATTTGGATCTTATTTTTACTTGGATCTGGAAAAGGATGGAAACTGATTCCTTTGATCCAAGTAAAACTTCTAGGTACATCTGTTGACGTGTTTATGATTAGCATTTATCTGTGAAGACTAATCTGCAGGATAAAAGATGAAAAAGTTATGTGTTGAATGGGAATGCCCAAAGGGGGAGATTGTAAGTATATTGGGCTATTACCATTCAACACATACTTTCCCAAGGGCACTAGGAGATCAGAGGTTGCAGATGACTAGGAGAGTATTTCTCCTACTTTCCTAGTGGTTCAAAGAAATAGAAGAAGATTGCAAAATCGGATTACAAAGAGGAAATTGAAGGGGAATCATGCTCACTGATCTTGAGATAAATGTACGTGGTTTGCATTTCATATTGCTTTGAATGATTCTAAATTGATATGCATATCTTGTATTTAATCTGAAATTCTTATCTGCATTACATGGTTTTCTAAATGCATATCAGATAAAGATCTTGATTGCTTACAATTAGGAAGATTTGATTGCATATCGGAATCAGTTTTAAAAAATTTCCGTGTTTATCTTATTTTGGTGATGAGAAGATGTTTGATTTAAGGGGTGTCTATAAAAGGTTTTCGAACTGTATTATGTGAGTAGAGTTTTTGATATCTAAGTGTGTTATGTGTTGCATAGTCTTCACAAACAGTTTTCATGAAAAACTGTCCTTGATTGATTTTTGGTGTTTGCTCATTTCATTCTTCTTATATTACATGAGATCAGAGAGTCCTTGATTCAAAAAGAAGACAAGACATTCCAGTGTGGATTACTACAATAGATCAGGTTATTCTTGTGCATAATAGGTTGTTCAAGTTGTAAACAAGTTTGCTATATTGCTTGTAATGTGATTGTGTTGAACACCACAACTTGTGTCTTGTAAAACCTTGATATCATAGTGGATTGTTTTCTGTGTGTGGGCTACATAAACAGCCTCGCACTGATGTTTCCTCAGTGGTGAGGTTTACACTGCGTTAGGAAGTTCTTGTGTCATGATTTGATCGATTTCCATTACTTTGTTCAAGAAAGGGTAATTTATTGAAAACCTGTTCCATCTAGTGTATTCAATTCATCTTGAGAATGTTTTGACACATGGAGATAGTTCAGATGTTTGATGGGGAAGATCTGTTTAGAGAGCTAAAACTCTTAAGGGAGATATTACCCAAACAAAAGATGACAGCTAGTGATATATTGAATTTCTTATAGGAAAGGAATACTTGCCCAATTGTTAGACTTGCATATCGAATATTGTTAACTGTGCCTGTTACTGTTGCTTCAGCTAAGAGGAGCTCTTCCAAGTTAAAGTTATTGAAGTCTTATTTCCGATCAAGTATGTCACAAGAAAGGCTAAATGGACTTGCTTTGATTTCAATTGAGAACGAATATCTTGGAAAAATCAATTGTGATAAGCTAATTGATCAGTTTGCAGGTAAGAAGGCAAGGAAATGGATTTTCAAATGAATATCAATCAACACTGCTAGAATGTGTTATTTTGAGGGTTTCAGATCAAGCATCTTTTTGTAATTATTTTTTGTTGCAAACTTTATATTTGTATTGAATATTTAGCCTCTTTTGTATGCTCATCTAATGATATTGATCATACATTATTGGTTATTTAATTTTACGTTGTGAGTTTGTTCAAGTATAAATTTCATATAAAATTGAAGTTTGGAGGGCTGCATCTTAAACTTTCACACAAGGCCTCCAAAAAGTTTGAGACATCTAGGAGAGTAATATGTATTGTATAATTAGTTATGAGCATAAATCAATCGTTATCATAATTAGTTATGAGTAGAAATCAATCGTTATCACACATTTTTGGAGTTTCAACCACAAACCAAACTCGATTTTTTTGTGTGATCCATCTTTCTTCTGTTTTAGCTTACTCAAACCACAAGAAACCAAAAAATATCTCCTGACAATATTACAAAAATGTCCCTGAATGAACAGTATGTTCTCATGCATTTAATACCCACTCCTCGTACGCCATGATTGGCATCTTGATCAGCATGTCGCTAATAATTGATATAGAAAAGTGGTGGGGGGCTAGGGGCAAACATTTTATCAAAGATTTTTACTGTACATATTAATCTACTCTTGTGGGATTCATGTTGAAGTATGTAGCCTAATCCTGCGTTTTTGCATCAAGGATCGAGCCAAGCCACCATATAAAAATTTAAAAGTGATAACAAATCAAATCATTGATAGTTTAGTTATATAGGGCACGAAATCAGGAATTAAATTTGAGGTGGGCTAAATTATTAGGGATCAATAGATTTAATTACTTACATCAAGAAATCAATAAATACTCAAATTCTAACATGAATTACTCAAATTCTAACATAAATTACATTCTAATTTTGTCAAAAATTTCATTATAGAAGAGAAGTTAAAGTGTAATACTTTCGCAAAGTTGAGAGAATGAGAATGAGTGCAAGAAAGAAGAGAGACCGACCCTATAATAATGATGTGCAAAGAGAATTAGAGAAGTGAGAGTTGAGTATGAGAAATGCAAAACCGGGTACAGAGAGGAGACAGAAAACTGAAAAAAAGGAGAGAAAGAGGAGAAAAGTTTTATTTGTCTAGTTGTCTACTTATTATTTGTAGACTACAACATATCTTAATCATACATATATATAATAATTTTTCCCCCCAAAATGTTGGGGTGTGCTGCAGCACACCTCAGTCCACCCCTACATCAGTGCCTGGTTATATAACGTTTAAAAAAAAAAAAATACAAACAAACAGCTGTACATACCACATGTGAACGATGATGCTATCTTCGATAATTTGACTTGATTAATTTTGCAAACATCTACTACTTGGAATACCAACAATGCTCTCTATATTCTACACTAGAAGAATAACGATAATGTCGCTAGTATTTCTCAGTTTGGTTATGTAGGTTATGCAATAATTGATGCATTATTTATGACGCAAATGAGAAAAGATATAAAGCTGACCGAGACAATACCTTTCATTCAGCCTTTTGGCTAAGATCGATCGAGTGTTCCTACCCAAATATTATTTGCAGAAAGAGGGAGAACGTGAATAAGCTATTGCAACACACATATAATATGAAATGACCTCGATCGTCTTTTTTATACAAAAGGATAGGTTTAATTTATATCTAGTCTGAGGTAGTATACAAAATTTAGTAAACAAGCATATGATGAATAAATTAAATAGCAAGAACTGAGCAAGTAGGCACAACTGCACAAGTACGTAGTATAAAAAAGACTACTTGGTATATTAATCGGATGTAATGCTTAAGTAATTAAACTAGTAATTGAAGGCACTGTACGAGTTTTATTCTATAATACTTGATTGGGTGGAACAATTAAAATTAAAAAAACTTCACAGACGGGACAAAGCAAGAATCTGCTCGTTGTAACTAGGATCAATGACTTGTTCATCCCATGATTGGACGACGTTGAATGCCTTGGCCCTAACCCTGAGCTCGAATTTTTGAATCTTCCCGGTCGAAGTCTTGGGCAGCTCAGCCATAAACTCCACCTTTTTTGGAGCCATAAAGTGCGGCAGATTCTTCCGACAGTAGGCGATGATGTCAGCTTCCGTCACGACGGTGGTGTCACTTCTGAGCTTCACAAAAGCACAGGGACTCTCACCCCAGCGAGGGTGCGGCATTGCCACCACCGCCGCCTCCAAAACGTTTGGGTGTCTGTAGAGCACGCTCTCCAATTCCACACTGCTGATGTTCTCCCCACCGGAGATAATAACGTCTTTCGATCTGTCCTTGATTTCTAGGTAACCATCGGGGTGTATAACTCCGACGTCTCCGGTCAAGAACCAGCCGTTCCGGAATGCCTTGTTGGTGGCCTCGCTGTCCTTGAAGTAGCCTTTCATAATGCTACTTCCACGCAACACAATCTCTCCCATGGTCTTGCCGTCGTGGGGAACACTCGCCATTGTATCCAGGTCCTTCACGTCCACGTCAGCCAGAGTCAGTATGCTTATCCCTTGCCTCGCTTTCAGCTTGGATTGCTCATCTTTCGGTAGCTTGTTCCACTTGGCCTGCCACTCGCAAACCAGAGCCGGTCCGGTTGCTTCTGTCAGGCCGTAAGCGTGGGTGACTTTGAACCCAAGCGGCTCGATTTTCTCGAGCAGCGGAGCCGGTGGTGGTGCTCCGCCGGTGAGGATCTCAACAGGGTTTGTGATGTGGCAGCGCTCGTGGGGCTTGGCCTCGAGGAGTATGTTGAAAATGATGGGAGCGCAACACATATGGGTCACGTGGTGTCTTTTAATGTTGCGGTAGATGTCGTACGCGGTGGTGTTGCGGAGGCAGACGTTGGTCCCACCGCGTGCCGCCACGCCCCAGGTGAAGGTCCAGCCGTTGCAATGGAACATAGGGAGCGTCCATAGATAAACAGGCTCGCCCCCCATTTCCCAACCCAGAATTAGGCTCAGAGTGCTCAAGTAAGCACCTCTGTGGCTGTACACAACACCTTTTGGTTCAGAAGTTGTGCCAGAAGTGTAATTCAAGGAAATTGGGTCCCATTCGTCGGCGACGTCGATGCCGACGAACCGGGGATTGCCCTTGTGGATGAGCTGCTCGTACTCGAGTTCTCCCAACCGAACTCCGGTGGGTGAGTCGATGTCGTCGATCACGATGACCAACGGCATCATGGATGGCTGAGAGCTCATCATGAGAATCCTGAGTGCCTCACGCGCCTGAGGGACGTACTGGTAGTCGACAAAGAAGACCTTGGCGCCAGAGTGTTTCAGAATGGAGGTGATGTTTTTGGGATCAAGTCGAGAGTTGATGGTGTTGAGCACCGCACCAGCCATCGGCACGGCGAAATGCATCTCATACAATGCAGGAATATTGGGAGCCAACACCGAAACCTGCAACAATTAAGCAAAACAAAAGTAAGTATCTTCATCTGTCGTCCTGACCTAATCAAACTGTCAATCCGTAGGTTGTTGGTTCTTACCACGTCGTGTTTGGCAATGTTAAGGGAAAGAAGGGAAGAAGCGAGACGGCAGCAACGGTCATGTGTTTGGCGCCATGTGAAGCGAGTTCCTTCGTAGATGAGGGAAGTACGGTTGGAATAAAACGCAGCGGCTCTCTTCAAGAAAGTTGTAGGGGTGAGAGCTGCGTAATTGGCATCGCATTTGGGAAGCATATTCACCGGTGCACTCATTTTAAGTAACTACTGATTACTCACTTAGGCTAGTTTATCTGTTTCTAGAGCTAGAAAGCTATGGAGGAAGCTTTAGAAAGAGAGCGAGATCGAGAGGTAGATGATTGTGGGTGGATGGTAGATGATGCTTTATATTTTTTTTGGTTGTGAAAGATGAGGCTTGAAGTGAGTGAGGAGGGGAATTTATAGGGGAAATGTTTTGGTTATATGAGAAATGGGTCCACGTTGTTTTAGTGGGTAGAGTGGAAAATGATGATCGTAGATGCGTGAAGCTTGTGGGGGAAATAAATACGAAATTGCTACGATATTACTTACTAACCTTTTTGTTGTTGGCTAGAGACATGACTTGGAAATAATCTGTTGACCCGACCTTTTCTTTCTTTCTTTCTTTAAATTCCAGGTACTGTTTACACAAAAACTAATAAGTTTTCCTTGACCAAAAAACTAATAGGTTTTCACACCAGGATGAGTGCTTGACCTGGGCATCACTGTTCTGCGGTTTCAATGCTAGCTCGATCAGAATAACGATAATGGATGATGATCATGATACCTTTCTTAGAAAACAATAGTCACTGTTCTCCGGCACATGCCTTGTCTTGTGCATGGTTGATTTCCAGTCGTTGTTTGAGGACTTTATTATTTGTTGGCTGAATAAGCACTTGGAAATTGGAAAACTTTCTGGCCAGGAAATTGTGTATGAGAAAAATGGTTGTTGCACTTCGGGCGAAATGATCAAAACAATGACCAAATTTGGACTTTTTTCTTCGATAATTGTATTTTAATTCAAATAGTAAAAAGTGAGAGACACCTAATCTGGAGAGATGAAACCAAAACCCCTAAGATTCAATAGTAGAAAAATCAGAATTGAAAGTAAAAAATAATGAATAATCAAGGATTAGATGATTTATCTTTGCTCCATATGTGGGCAAACTGCAAAGTTTATGCTTCTGCCATGTTGAGTATAACTAAAGCTGAAAGAAGAGGTTCGATTATGTTTTGTTTTCCGGGCATGTGAGTTCCATCAGGGCTTATTATTTTGTTGAGAAAACTAGCTGGCTATAAATAACAATGTCTAAAAAAATTTGAATGTGACTGGCCATCTTAAGATCATATGGCTCTCGATCCTCTAATAGTCCATTCTATTTATTGTTCTCCTTTACATACCTTCCATTAATTCTTCAAAACTCATTCATCCTATTTCAACGAAGTACCAGGAATGAAGTTTACCGTATTTAATGAACACACCAAATAGAACTCTAAAAGCCGTAATGAAAATAGAAACTCATTCTTCTCCGTCCACGTCCTGTGGCACAAGAAGATATGAGTAAGATTGTGGTACCTGTATATTTGATTTTTCGTACATAACTCGTGCAGTACTTATGTCGAAAACATGTGCGGCTTCCTAAAAAATGAGAAAATGAAAACTGACCACAAAATGTCAGGAAGTAGGTCTAGCTGAGCGCATCAAAAGTCCTTTTCTAATTAAACCACTTCCCGTTGTAAAGAAATTTTTTGGTTATGAGTAAAATAAGCTATGGTCCAAGTAACTAAGCCTTAAAAGTAGCAACCATATGCATGTCATGCATGCATGTATTTTTTTTAAAAAAAAATTGTCTCTCCACGGCCTACAATTTCAAGACTATATATCTATGAATCTATCATTAATTTTAACCCTAGCTACCATAACTCAATTATTTAAAAAAAAAATAAACCCAATTTATTTGATAATGTTAGTGAGATTTGAACTTTTAACTTTCACAATATCAATTATTTTAATGAACAAATCATAGCTCACAGACCGCAACCGCAATATATTTATTTGCAAAATGTATTTATTTGCAAAACTGCACATGATTTGCTGTCCAGATTGTCGACTGACTTGTAGTAAATGACCCGATGTCAATATCTCTTTTTATTGACCAAAAATAAAATTTCTCTTTACATTAGATTACGAGGAATTTGCATAGTCGCATAATTTTATGCGGTTTGTTGAGACCAACCAGGGCCCATATCATACAATAATAAAGACATATTTCAGGTAGCGGTCGAATGTCATCCCAATATTGGGCTTACACGCTTGATTATGTATGTAACAGCAACAACATATTTTCTTACTAGGGGAAAACTTGGGAGCCAAGTTACCTCAATTGGATTAAGCAAAACAAAAGTAAAATTTAAAGCCGGGAGAAAGCCAGAGTCTGCTCGTTATAGCGAGAAGGGTGAGAATCCATGACGGCTTGCTGCTGATTTTCCGATACGTCGACCGGTTCAAAGGCCTTTGCCCATTCCCTCAGCTCGAACTTGAGAATCTTCCCGGTTGAATTTTTGGGCAGTTCAGGCACAAACTCAACCTTTTTCGGAACCATAAAATGCGGCAAGTTCTTCCGACAATAACTGATGATATCAGACTTGCTTACTTTCACGTTAGAGTCGTTGTTTCTAAGGGCCACGAAAGCACAAGGAGTCTCTCCCCACCGTGGGTGAGGCATTGCCACCACCGCCGCTTCCAGAATGTTGGGGTGTCTGTAAAGCACGGTCTCCAATTCTACACTACTAATGTTCTCCCCTCCTGATATGATCACGTCTTTCGATCTGTCTTTGATTTCCAAATAACCATCTGGGTGGATAACACCGACATCGCCGGTGAAGAACCAGCCGTGCTTGAACGCTTTGTTGGTGGCCTTTGGGTCCTTGAAGTAACCCTTCATGATGCTACTCCCACGCAGCACAATCTCCCCCATGGTTTTGCCGTCGTGAGGAACACTCTCCATTGTTTCCGGGTCCTTCACGTCAACATCAGCCAGAGTCAAAATGCTTATTCCTTGCCTTGCTTTAAGATTTGATTGTTCCTCCTTGGGAAGCTTGTTCCACTTGGCCTGCCACTCGCAAACCAAAGCCGGTCCGGTTGCTTCAGTCAGGCCATATGCATGTGTCACCTTGAAACCCAACGGCTCGATTTTCTCCAGCAGCGGAGCTGGGGGCGGTGCTCCACCGGTAAGTATCTGAATAGGGGAGACGATCTCGCAGCGCTCGTGGGGTTTGGCCTCGAGGAGAATGTTGAAGATGATGGGAGCACAGCACATGTGGGTGACCTGGTGTCGTTTGATGTTGCGGTAGATATCGTACGCGGTGGTGTTTCGGAGGCAGACGTTGGTTCCGCCGCGTGCCGCCACACCCCAAGTGAAGGTCCAGCCGTTGCAGTGGAACATAGGGAGCGTCCATAGATAAACAGGCTCGCTCCCCATTTCCCAACCCAAGATTAGGCTTAAAGTGCTCAAGTAAGCACCTCTGTGGCTGTACACAACGCCTTTGGGTTCAGACGTCGTGCCAGAAGTGTAATTCAAAGCGATTGGGTCCCACTCGTCGTCAAGCTCGACGGAGGTAAACCCGGGATTGCCCTTGTGGATGAGTTGTTCATACTCCAGTTCGCCCAATCGAACACCTGTGGGTGAGTCGATGTCATCAATCACGATGACCAACGGCATCATGGAGAGCTCGGAATTGTTCATAAGGATTTTGAGAGCCTCACGCGCCACCGGGACGAACTGGCAGTCCACAAAGAAGATCTTGGCGCCTGAGTGTTTGAGAATGGAAGCTATGTTCTTCGCATCAAGGCGGGTGTTGATGGTGTTGAGCACCGCACCAGCCATGGGCACTGCAAAGTGCATCTCATACATTGCCGGAACATTAGGAGCCAGAACTGATACCTACGGTGAGTCCAGCAAACGAAAACCAAATCAGTACTCTGTATATAATGTTGTGAAATCGTTAATGAACATAAAAAGAATATAGATACTTACAACATCATGCTTGACAATGTTGAGACAAACAAGAGAGGATGCGAGACGGGAGCAGCGGTCGTAGGTTTGGCGCCAAGTGAAGCGAGTGCCTTCGTAGATGAGGGAGGTGCGGTTAGCATAAAACGCCGCGGCTCTCTTCAAGAAAGTCGTTGGGGTGAGAGCAGCGTAATTGGCTTCACATTTGGGAAGCATATTCATCTCCGTACCCATTGATACAATGATATATAAGGCTGGCTAAGCTATGGAGGTAATATGAGAGCGGGAGAAAGAAGAGTGAGAGCAATGGTAGAGACAAAGAGAGGCTTAGTGTGAGGACTGGATTTTCGTTTGTGTGAAAGACGTGAGACTCGAAGTGGCCATTTATAGCGTCAATTGATTGGTAATGCAATGTTATTCTAGTGGGGTGAGTGGGGAATGATGCTGGGGTGAAGCTTGTGTGGAAATTAATATGAAATTGCTATGATATTGCATAGGGATTGGAAGGGGACATAACACCTTTTTTGTTGGTATTTTGATCACAGAAATGAATTACTAGTTGAAGTTTGAACAAGAATGAATCAAGTCAGTTTGACCTGACCTTTCTTTAAATTTCAGGGACATTTCTGGGACAGTAATATAATTAAAATTCACAACAACTATGGGCTGCTTGACTTCTCCACTTTGTCTGTTTCACTCTTTGACTGTTTAAAGGGTCATTCTTAATTAATCTATTGATTGTTTGTTGAAGAAGGCAATTGGATTTTTTAAATACGGGTGGTCATATAGTAAAGTACCACTGGTTGATGTTTTAATAACCCAATAATATTAACTACCCAGTATTAGATTTTGATAGATTCGACGAGAAGGGAAGGGAAGAGAAGATCCTAGCTAGGGTTTAGGGTACCTTATCATAAATTCAGATATTTTTTATATTTGAAATGAAATATCTAATTTTTTTGACCCAATAAATGATTTAATTACGAAGAATATGTACACATAAATACGTGGGTGCACTGTCTCTGTTAATTGTATGTCAATACAGCTATCCCGTGCAATTCGGAGAGAGTGAGAACTAGGGTTGGAGAGAGTTAACAAAAGTTATCTGCCTGTCCGGCGGCGCCCCCGCGCATAAGATGGAATCCATGCCAGTGATTGCTGAAGGTAAGCCTTAATCCCTTTTATGATTGTGTGCATATGTTGTGAGCATGTATATGGTTATTTTAACAGTACTTGCATGGTATAGTAGAACAGAAATAAGTTACAGAGGAGACAATTAAAAGAAATTAAATAATGGATCGAATGTTTTTGTCTTTTTTGTTTAGAGAGTGAGAACTAGGGTTGGAGAGAGTTAACAAAAGTTATCTGCCTGTCCGGCGGCGCCCCCGCGTCGGCCGTGGCTCCTTGCTCCATCGACGAGTGGCGGGTGTTGCCGGACAGGATCTTGGGATCTCAGGGGTCCTCCTCTGCTCTTTGCTTTGCTGGTCAAGGTCTGGTACTTCTCTTCTTTTCTCTGAGATGGCATCGTCGGTGTGGAGGTCGGATGGGTGGTGGTCGGCGTGGAGTATGTGGTCAGAGGCCAGATCATGGCAGCGGTATACCATGGATCGTATGGCGCTGACTTCTAATCTACGGTGGGTCGCTAGACGGAGATGGCAGCTGTGGTGGATATGGCACAGTGAGTCTTTCATCGATTTCTTGTTGATAGAGGCAAGGCAGAGGCAAGGCAGCTGTGACTTCTAATCTACGGTGGGTCGCTACACGGAGATGGCAGCTGTGGTGGGCATGGCAGAGGCAAGGCACAGTGAGTCTTTCATCGATTTCTTGTTGATAGATTGGCTGTGGTTTGTTGTATGGTTTAGCAGGCACCTTCGACTTGGGGAGATTGAAGACATGAGGCTGCGGTGGTGGATTGCCGGCGGGTCATCTGACGACAAGGGTGAGGAGTACTGTGGCGGCGACTTTTTTCCTTTGGTTAAAGTCTTGGTTTTAGTTAGGCTGCTTTTTAGTTTACTTTGGTTATTGGTTAGTTTACTTTGGTCAATAGTTGGTCCCTACTCGTTTGAGCTAGGGTTGGGTCAAATTGATGTGCCATGGATGTGGTGTTTTTCCTGGGGACGAGTTGGTGTAATTTTGGTTTTATCTTATGGTCAATGTGCTAACAAGCGATCCTTACACGTGGTCTGGTTTCATTGGGGCGCTGTGTGGAAGAGGGCGCTGGTTTCTCTGGCGGTTGTCTATGGGGTGTTATCGAGTTTCTCGGGGTTATCTGTAGCCTTTGAGGTTGGGCGAAATAGGTGGTTAGGGGTTGGGCTCTTTTGGCTCATGGATGTCATCCTGGATGACGGACCCGTAACTAGTTCGGTTTTTAGGAAGGAGAGTGGGGAGTTCTTGTCCACCACCGGTCATTCACATATTATGTAATCTTGGTTATTTTCAATAAAGGATTCTTATTCTCAAAAAAAAAAAAAATACGTGGGTGCAATACCAAAATCTGTATCCCTAAAAAAGCAGCAGTTACATTCCTCATGTGTACGTTATGTATCTGGTTCATGAGTTCTCCTTAATCTTATCTCTAGAAAAACCCTCTAAGATGAACAATTCTCTAACATTCCATCGAGTAGTAGGAGGAGTGTGGATAGGTAACCGATTCTTACTTAATCATTTAATTTCATGAGAAAATTCTGTTTTCTTTGGCAAGTAGTGTGGAAATTAAGTTTTCTTTGGCGAATCATGTGGAAGTAGTTTAACCTAATTATAATTCACTTGCATGCATCGAGACCCACTATTTGGTCTGACTGAAAATGAACTGAATGGCTTTCCACAAAAGAAGTCTTTTTTTTTTTTTTTTTTGAGAAGGGAAAGAAAATTACAACTTAAAGCCCATACTACAATCAAAATTAAACTGATCAAAATTAAAAGCAGCCAAAGCAGAGAACGGCAACTTTTTGGACCAAGTGATAGGAGTAGATGATCTATGACCCATATTTGTAACAGCATCAACAACAAAGTTGGCTTCCCTGGGAACATAAGCAGAGGCGGAGCAATGTTGGGGCATGGTGGGTCCCGTGCCCCAGTCAGATCTTCATTATATGTGTATCTGGTTTCATAATTTCTTGAAAAGCTGTTGTGATGCAGTGGTAAAGTTAATTAAGTACCAAAGCATGGTCCTAGGTTCGATTGTTGGTACCATCCACAATATGTGAACTTTATTTTTTTATTTCTTCATTTTAATAACATTAGTACTATTCTGCCTTCTCAACACAAAAACATTAACACTATCCTTTTCATCTAGTTGAATGTTTGATTAATAAAATACGTAATTTTAAAAAAAAATATTGATCTTTTTAATTTTTAATTTTTATCAAAATTTTAATATATTCTAAGTTTCAATTATTATTATTATTATTATTATTTTGTAACTTTTGAGTGCCCCAGTAGAGACCAATTTCTGGCTCAGCCACTGAACATAAGAAAATGAAACAGCTTCGAAATTGCTAGCCAGACTTAGGATGTCTTTCACAAGAGTACGAAGTTGACTTCCACAAAAGAAGTCATGTGAGGATCAAAATAAACAACAAAACAAATATATATATATATATATATATATAAGTGGAAAGAATGTCATTTGAATCCTAGAGGCATTTACATGCATGCTTGTAGGCTAGTTTTCAAGGTATCACGGAGACGAATTCTTGTCCAGCTAGAGCCATTTGCATGTCGAAGCTATCTTAGTCTTGTCAATTATCTTATGGAATTGGATTATTCTCTAGTTAATTCAATCATTCATATATATGTGGTTGTTTGTATGTCATCGATCAATGGAGTCATTTGTTTTGGGTTGCAACTCTATTCTACCCCAGACATGATTAACATCAATGGTCCGAAATCTGATCACAAATTTCCATCTTAAAGATCCACGGTTCGCATACATGTGCCAATCCGACCCTGGCAGTGGCGTTTGACGAACTTGATCACATGTTAAATTTAGATAGATTCACTAAAGTATTACTTAGGTATTACGAGATTGCTAGACTATTTAATGTTTTTCTAACGAAACCTTAGGGCTTCGGTGCCAGAGCTCTAAATCCTATAGACTCCCCACCGCCGATTAAAACTCAAAACCCTAATCATAAATAAAATATTATAAAATAGTATAAAGTTTTAATCAGTAAGGGGTGACTGGTGCTTAAGGGTCTGTGAGGGTACGTACTAGAAGTTAGGAAATAGTAACCTTGAATTAGAGACACTTTGAAATCGATGATGGCTCTCACTAGCATTACTACAGAGCAAACAAAGAGCAGCCATCCCAGTCAATTAGGTTCAAGTGATTTTCATTATCAACTCCATGGAAGTAAGACTACTTTTTTTGTTCAGTACTCCTTTCTTCTTTTTCCTTTCTTCTTTCTGTTGGTTATTGACCCAAAACCAAAGCAACTTTTGTGGGGTTTCTCCATCTTTTCTTATGCATCTGTGATTCTTAGTGGGATTTGTCCGATTCCAATAATCCATTAATCCATTCACTATTAATTCCAGCTTCAATGGGGGTCCCTTCCAAACCAAACCCAGCCAAGTCCCCTTCTGTTTTCATTTTTCTTTACATAAAATTTGTTTTGAGATTTATATCAAACAATAATGCTGCATGTGATACTGAATTACTCATGGAACAAATAATGAATAATGTGATCGAGTGGCATGCGTTCCTTTAATTAAGAAAATGTACGTGTTGAACTGGATGAACACTAAGGACCATCTACGTATACGTAACTGCATAAATTAATCCATTTATATATTACTGTTTCCATGCATGATATGTTATTTAATTATATACATTCAAAACAAATTTTTTTATTTTTTTTATGGGACATTCAAAACATGCTATCCATGACATGTTCGTAACGAATATGATACTTGTCTGGTGCCTTTGCGAGGCATTTTCCTTCTGCTCTACATATGAAGGCTGAGGTTGCTAGGGCAGATTAGGCATATCTTTCAGAAAGTAAAATGGAGCAGGCGAGTAGCGAATAAGCTTGCTCACCTTTGTAGTATGGAATAACTTGACATCTCTTTTTATTATTTGGGATGTACTCTACCAAGATTTTTATACTATATTAATATATATATATATATATATATATATATATATATAAAAGGCATATTTAAAATTACATATACGTGTATTTTTGAATATTTTTTTAGTCATAAGGCAACCAATTAATTTTGTTTCCTTATAAGGCCACTAGATTAAAAAGGATGTTATATTTTGGATATAAAAAACCAACATATTTACATAAATGCCACTAGAGTAAAAAGTTAATAATCATTCTGTCTCTACTTTCTGGCGAGGTCTCCAGTCAACTCCGGCCAACTCTGGCGGGTCTCCGGCTGACCTCCGGTGAGTCTCCGGCCAACTTCCCACGAACTCCAGTGACCATAAAAGCTATTATCACTAACACCAAAAGCTACTGTCGCAAGCAATAAAAGCTACTCCAATGAGATTTCCAGCAACCTCCAGCGAGGTCACAAAAACTATTATCACTAGTAATAAAAGCTACTGTCACTAGCAACAAAAGCTACGCTGGTGAGATTTCCTGCGATGTCACAAAAGCTACTATCACAACAAAAGCTACACTGGTGAGATTTCCAACGAGGTCATGAAAACTACTGTCACCAACAACAAAAACTACTGTCACTAACCAAAGCTACGCTCTCCAAAATCAAAAGCTACTATCCCTACCAACAAAAGTTACTGTTACCAACACCAAAAGCTACTCTCATCAGCAACAAACACTACTGTCACCAACACTAGAAAACTACTCTCACTAGTAACAAAAGCTACTCTAACCATCATCAAAAGTTACTCTCAACAACGCCAAAAGCAATAAACAAGCAGAACGAAAACTACTCCCAGATATTGAGAAAACAATTCTCACAGACCAACAAAGCTATGGAAATGTAAATGATACAGCTAAAATAAAAAAACTACTGCAATCAGAAAAAGAAAACAAATTCAATGATATAAAAATATGCAGGGTCCAACAATGATAAAATTATGTAAAAAGCCACTTTCGTAGTTGTAAAACGCCACTATCATAGTTATGAAAATCTATTACAATAGTTGTAGAAAGCTACTGTCAATGTGGTAATGCTAGTGTCTATTTCAAATGGCCACCATTGATGTTTCTTCTTGTCAAGCTGTACCACTCTACGCTAACCTTAGGCGTTATTTTTCCACCTTCAGCACTAGACTTCATTGCAACATTTCTTGGTTGGCCAAATAATCTCTTGGTCAATGGAGCCTTCACTACCCAAATTGACATGATTTTCATAATCTAGCACTGCAAATGCAAAGGGAAAGAATTCAGGAACAAAGATACAACAAAATATTAATATTTGAAATGCAAACTAAAATCAGCAGCATGCAGTTGCATTGTAAATGTGGTACTCTTTATTAACTGTATAATCAAAAACAAGTAATCTAAAAAGATAATAATAGAGGTATGTAAACCTACTATGACACAGTACAAAGATACTTGACCAGTAATAAAAAGCTACTGACAAAGAAATTTATTGCACAAAATCATATGCTAATTGTCCATGTTTGTCCATGTTGATAGTGCAACACAAATCTCAACCAAGAAATGCTAGAAAACTAAGTTTCATACAAAATTCTGATACAGTGCTAGCATTACACTAACATACATGCAATAGCATATAAGATAAGACAACAAGCAATCAAAAATAAATGGCAATAGCCAGAATGTCAATCTTTTTGCTTCCTCGGAGCCTAATAGGGGGAATGCATTGTAAGCTGCAAAGACCTCAAAATGCATTTTTCATTTTTGATTTGATTCTAAGAACCCATGCATAGCAGTGAATACTACTCATCGATCATAAACAAAAGTTCGATCCAAATATACTACGAACAATTACTTCATAGTTTTCACTAGGCAATTAAAATCGAGGATTTCAAAACAATTTGGAGCTACAAATTCAAATTCAAACGAAATGGAAAATGCAAATTACTTGGGAGACGACGGAGCCGAGGCGAATCCGAGACTTGGAGACAACAAAGCCGAGGCAAGGGAGCACGAGAACATTAGGAACGTCGATGGCAAAACACCGAGAAAGGCCGACAGTGCTCGGATCTACACCAAGAATGAGATCTAGAAGCACACCAACACCAAATTCAGAGGACAGTGACGTCGGCCTTGTTAGTGACGACGATCGGAGCTTGCTCGCAGATCTTGAACATCTACACTCACTGGTGGAGTGACGCGAGCTTGTTGGCACCGTGGATCTTCGAGTCGCAGGTCAGACACAGGTAGGCCGAGTCGGTGAGGCAAATGAAGGCCGCCGGCAACAACTTGCTGGTTTGTAGGGCTTGGGGGAGAGGCCAGGCAAGAAATCTCAACGCCGAAGTACAAGCACGAGGTAGAGTTCATAGAGAAACCACATGCGAGTAGAGAATTGGAGAGATCTAAGTTGGACTCCAGTGAGGTAGCTCCGATCGGAGCTTCTTCGTCGTCGTCTTCAGGCGTGGCGGCGCCGTTTTGAGGTTTTGCAAGCTTGAACCGATTGGAATCTCACCAGATCGGAGGAGGTGGTCGCCGGAATTAGAAGGGGGGAGCGTCGTGCCAGTGGTTGTCGGAATTGGAGGCGGAGACCAAAGGCGTGAAAATCTGTGGTCGAGGAGAGAGAGAGACTGTGGTCAGAGAAACTAGAGAGAGAGAAAGAGAGATATAGAGAGGGGTAAGGGCGTAGACTAATGGAATTAATTGGGTTTCTTAAGTGGGAGGGTAAAATTGTCAGGAATGAATTAATTTGTGGAAGTAAGTGGCCATATGTGTACAAAAACAATTAAGTGACCTTATCAATAATTAAAGTTTCAAAAGATCACTTGTGTGTAATTTTCTATATATAAATATATATATATATATATAATAAGTCAGACATGGGGATCGATAAGCCTCCCAGCTTGACTGGGTTCCAAATCCCTTCAAAAAAAAATTGTTATCCATGACATGTAAATTGTATAAATTAATCCATTTGGATATTATAATTTAAGCTCAAGATTACTTCCACAAAGCAAAATGTGACTCCAATTAAGCAACATATCCTAGCTATTCGGATCGGTTAGAAATCAATTATGGCATATTTTTCTAATCTATTTAGTAGTTGTATTTACAATGCCATCCGGTTCGATCGTCAGTCATGATAAAAACTGTACAATGCCATTGGATTCTCATTGAAGTCACAACAGATCGCGGCCAATTTGAGGAAAGCGAGCGACTGGGTTTGTATTTAACAGGTAGAACTAGCTAATTCCAATTCCTCTATCAGAGTGAAGTGCCCAGGAAATTAAGCCTGGTAGTACTAGTAACTAGCTAGTCGCAACTGGACAGCTGAAGCGTGGTGGGGCCATAACCCACAGGTCCCAGGATCGAAATCTGGCTCTGATACCATGAAAGCTGAACTAGAGAGAGAGAACTGAAAAAATATCTATATGCACATTCCGTTATATTTTGACTTAATGAGTTTATTACAATAGTTTACGTATAGGAATGTGACACTTGTCACTCAGCTGTGAAGAAGCTAACAACCTCCTAACTAACTATTATTTACTGCTTAAGCTACCTAACTTACACTAACACTTCGATCGATCGAAATGCTAGCTCCATCTTTTGACTAAGCTTCTTCATAAAGAGGTTGGTGATCGATCGATAAAGAGGGCATGGGAAGTTTAACACTATTGGGAAATATCTATCACCAACCTGTGACTTAGTTGATCGATAGGTCTCCGTATTTCACTTAGTAAATTGATAGGTATTGGTGTTTCACTTCAACCCGCCACACACCGATACCTATCGACCAAGAGTCCAATACTGCAGCTTGTGATGACTAAACCAAGGGCCAGCAGCGTACCCGCCATTTTTTCCATTTTGAATCAGTTGCGTGTATTTAGGTTTTTCTTTACAATAGAAATTAATGCATGCAGTCGATACAACTAACCAGCGTTTGTCATATACGTCGACCTTAATTAACTGCATGAGTTGAGAGAAACACATGGAAATGGTTGTTGAATTAGTCAAAGTCTGATTCGCTTGAATATTCCGTCTTGTTTAATTCTTTGAATTTCTAGTCAGTTCAGGTTATTTATAAGGAATCTGGGTATGAAGGGACGTCCATAGGTTGTTGGACGTTTTAGTTGAAGAATAAAGACGAAACCCACAAAAACAGCATCGTCCCGTTCCGAAATGCTTTGCTTGTCCTCGTGTTACTTGCATGTTCACAGTCAACCGTGACAAATGGATTCCTTGTTCCCACTCTCATGTCTTTTTCAAAAGCTTTCACCAAAGCATCTGTTTCTCTACTTCATACTGTTCATACTAGAAGAGATATTAATTATGATTATATCAATTATCTAATTTATAGAGTATTTTTTGAAGTATGTTGAAATTTTATTAAATTAAGAATGATTACAATAATTCAGAATAACATTGTTCGGAGTATCAGGAGCAACACTATTGTAGTTATAAGTAGAATGTAAGGCCACTCGATTTAAAGAATGAGCAACTCCATTAATTAGCTCGAGGCATTATATAGTTAAAATAAAATTAACGTTCTATTTTATACTGACATAAGTCACATAACATCTTCATTAAGAAAACAACAGTAGATTTTTTTTATTTTTTTATTTTTTGTGTGCGTGGAGAGAAATCAGTTTTGAAAACCATGGTGAGTTGTTTTGCGGGTGCCAATGCAAGAGTACTGTTACAATTGTGTCAAAAAAAAAAAAGAGAGAAATTTTAGGATTTTTGCATTGCAATTGTCGAAGGACTAAAACATTAGTCATAGAAATTAATCTCAGCACGTATGAGTTGTCAATTCTCAACAGGTTTATTATTTTTGGCCAATAATGAAAAATTATTAAGCAAACCTAAAGCTAGGCCTACAAAACATGCTACCATGAAAAAGCCCAACAAAAAATCCAAATCGTTGAAGAATATCGGGATTATGTGTGTGCCTTACCAAAATATGATTACTTTCTATTGTTGTAATAGGATAAGATTGTTCTAGATTCCTAGTTCTAATTAAAATAGGATTTTATGCACCAAGATTATGTATACCCTCTATATATAGGCCTCTATGATCAATGAAAGACACAACTATTCTCCAATTCTCTCAACAATTTTCTTTTCATTAAACACATTATTAGCACGAGCCCTAACCCTGAATCAAAAGCCAAAAACTCTCTTCTTGCAGTGAAACCCTAGAACGCCCTACCCTAAGACCACCTCCTGCGCGCCACCATCTCTGCACACGGCTTTGGGAAGAAAACTACAAGGCTAGAAGGAAAAGAAGAATAAGAAAATCAAGAACAAAGAAAGCACCAAGTAAGTTTTAAATTAAAGTTCCTACTTTCTGAATTTTAATTTTCTTTTCTTTTCTTCGGGGACTTCCAAAATCTCTTCTTCTACATCCCACCTTTCTTGTAACGTGGGTTCGATTCTCAAAGCGGAATCGTGGGGAGTTTAGGCTATATACGAACTTAGAGTGTTCGCAAACTATGAACTAAGAGCGTTCGTGAGCATCAAAATATTACGGACTAAGAGCGTTCATAAGTTACCGACTAAAAGCGTTCGTAAGCATCAAAACTTAACCATTTAAACATCATTGTTTTGGTCTAATCCAAATTTCTTGGAAAAACAATTTCTTGGTAGCAAAGAGGCTCAGAAATCCTTAATTATTTGTTGTAGAAGTATTATACCGAAACTAATTTATTTTCCAAGAATATATATAATGGCATTTTGCCTTAAACTATTGTCAATAAAGACATTGGTCATAACTCTTTCACAACTAGGCCCATCCAATTAAGTGTGATGTCTAGGGAAATAGTTGAGATAAGTGGTACTTAAGCGAGTTTTGCTCCACTGACATCTCCTCTTACTTTCCTAGTCATGCTTAATTGGAGTTACCAAAAGGATTGAGTAACGACCATTAGTCGAGTATTGATTATAATTATTTTGGATTAGAAATTTTGATGTAATTGTTGGCTATTATTAATAAAGTGTCGATTCTTTTAATTCGAGCTTTATTTACGTAGGTATGTTTTCGGAGAGCTAGAATGTCTCGCAGATAGTGTTACTACACACACCATACCTTGACATAGGCAATTGTTCCTTGATATCTACTCGGTCTTCAATGACTACGATGGCAGGGTCATCTAAATTGATTCATGGTCGAGGACCAGCTCAATTTCTGTTGCCAAACGGCACATTAATTAATGTCATTGAAGCTCTCTACACTCCTGGGGCCGGAAGAACCCTTTTGAGCTTTAAAGATATAAGAGCCAATGGTTTTCATGTGGAAACACATAGTGAGAATGGACATAAGTTCCTTTGCATCACCTCTAATGACTGCAGACGAAAATGAGTATTAGAGAAGGTTATGTTTTGCTCTAGTGGGTTATATGTAACCACTATTTGAGTAATTGAGTCTAACAACGTCATAATAGATGACCTTTGGGACACTGAAATATATAGACTTTGGCATGACCAATTAGGACATCTAGGTCGTGATATGATGATCCGTATTTTAAAGACTTCACACGGACACCCTTTCTTCAGAAAGAAGAGAAGTAAAAATCAAAAATTGATTCAAGGAGAGAAAAGCACCGCCGCTGAGCCTCCGGGTGCCGCCGCTGTGCAACATCGATCGGCTAACGCCGACGCCTCCTACTCCCTAGGGCCCAAGCATGTCTTTGATGCCCAAAGTTGCTTCCTTGACTCCTCTCTCTACTTCTCAAGTTAATTGTGACATTGTGGCTCAACCAAAATCCTCATTGGTTGCTTCTAAGGCCCTTTTTTTTTTTTTTTTTCTGCAAGCCTGCTCTTTAGCAAAATTAGGATTGAGACCATTCTATGCAAGGGACACTAAAGAAAATATTCCATTCTTGCAAAGAATCCAAGGGGATTCTATGGACCAATTCAACCAACTTACGGATCGTTTAGATGTTTTATGGTGTTTGTTTATGCAACACTGGTCATGTGTCGTGCTATCGTCCACTTGTAATGCTGCTTATGATAAACTCTTGACCTAGATTATATGGCTACGGGCTCACTACTCAGATAATCTTATTCAGTCAATTCAACTTGATAACGCTGGAGAGTTGATAGGAGCATTTTTATACGACGTTTTAATAGTTAACTCCATATATTTACTTAGTTATTTCCTTAAATAAATCCTTCTTGTTTAGGAAAGTTTCCATCTTTAGAAAGTTTCTATTTTTAGTAATTTTAATAAAAGTTTCTATTTTCTAGGTACCTTGGAATAAATGGAGCTGAAATGAGCTTAAATGAAGAAATGATGTTTTCCTGGACTGACTAGGAATCCCAGTCAACACAAGAATCCTGATGAGGCTAGGAAACCTGAAAGCATTAGGAGACCAAATGATGACGTGGGAGATATTATGGGAGAATAAATCTGATTTTTGCCATGGGAAATGATGGATATAATGTGAAAATAAAGACGAAATCAAGGAGTTTTCATTCATATAAATTCTTCTTATTTCATAGAGATAAAAAGGGAGTTTTATTTCAATATTTATC
>BDJD01004652.1:96329-107716 GCA_002564525.1 Rosa multiflora | reverse complement strand
AGTTTAACTTCATCTAGGAGATGTCCTTCAAGACTTAAATCATTACAATCAACTTGTAAAGAATTAATGATCGACAGAACATCATCTTCTACTTCCAATCTTTTAAACCCTACATGACCAGAGAACCGAAGGCCATGAAGCAAAGCAAGAGCTTCAACTGACCTTGGTTATGATCCACTTATCCACTGACTTGGGGGACTGCCACGGCTCCTTTTAACACTCCTTGATGGTCCCTGAACACAACACTCAGTCCACATATACCATTGCTAAGGTCACATGCTCCATCAAAATTCATTTTCAAGTTCCCCAAATGTAGTGGGCTCCAAGACACTTAGGAGTGTTGTGCCAAAGGTTGCTGGACTCTTTTAGTTTGACATGCAAGTAGTTCATTGTACCATTCCCCAGCACATCGACAAAGCTCCTCCGGTTTAAATGCTTTTTCCCATTTATTTTTCATAATTTGTGGATGAATAATTTAGTGAAAATGTGTGAAGTTGAATAAATGTAAATGATTATGTAATGAGAAGTCATGGTTGTTCACAAAAGATAATTTTTGGTGAAAAATCATCTCTCCTCCAAAAGTCACCTTACATCTATAAAACACTTGCTACATCATATTCTAAAAATAACTTTTCAATTCATCTTTCCTCCTCTCTTTTACATATGATTTTCTAATATCTTGAAAACCAATCAAGTCTTTTCAAGAAAGAGTTCATACACAATCTAAGTTCTCTGTTCTTGAGGTTTGGAGTGCTATTACTACAAGAAAAAGGTTGTTGTATCCTGGGAGACGTTTTCCATTAAAACCTTTAAGCACCGATGAAGAGGCAATTTCGTCTTAAGCACATAGAACTGTTGCCTCTGAAAATCACCTCGGCCTATACAGCCGAGGGATCAAGGAACAAATGTCCTTCTCGATGAATAGATGCGGAGCGTGCCAGCACACGGCCAAAAGGCCAAGTGTACAATTGTAGGTGTAGTGAATGTAGATCTGACTTATCAAGCAATTGTTAGCCGAGGAAGGAACTTATTCTCGGCTGCGGTTCGATGCCTCTAGATTAAGACAATAAGGAGCAAATAAAAGATAATAACAATGAAACTGAAATCTGGAATGGCTGAAAATTATCAACTATAGTTTGAAAGAAAACAAAGAGAATAATTCAAAATCGATACTAGGATACAAGGAAAGGTAAAGTAACTGAGATTGTAACTAGCAGAGCAAATAAACTACGGAAACAGACGGAAATTCTACCTAAGCAAAAGGTAAAACGAAATAAGAAAAGCTTGATGGCTTGAGTTTCTGGAGTTGTGTGTGTTTTGTCTTCTGTCGATGCTTCTATTTATATCGGTTGCTTTGTGACTTGAACTGATCTCTTGACTCTTTGAAGTTGAGTGGAATTCGGCCTCCTCTTGGCTCAGTGATTCTATCTTGATTCGGCTTCAATACTTATTGTCGGCTGACTTGACGCTGGACTCTATCCGGATTGGCTTTGATGGACGTCATCAACGGCTGCAATTAATCTTGAAGTCGGCTATCTTGGATTGAACTCTCCTCATCGGCTGACATGAACTTCAAGTCGATTGAAATACTACTTGATCAAATTTCATCTTTATCGCTTATCGGCCTCTCTGACAATCGGCCATTATCTTTCTAAGTTGAGTTCGGATTGGAAACCAATTAGAGTATTGGCCAATGGGCTTTTAGACAATAAACCAATGACTACGAGCCGGCCGATAACCAATGGCCTAACTTTCGAAACCCTCTGTCGGCCTAGTTTTTATGTGACTCGTTTTAGACCAAATGAATTGTCCAATTATTCATCGGCCAACATTTCTGGCAATCGGCCCAATTATTTGTTGAGCGGCAAACTGTAACTAGAAATCATTCAATAACTATGCACATTAGCTACATCCGATTGGCCATGCAAATGTGGGTACAAACAAGAACCAAGTTCTAGACTCAACCATGCATATTGTTTAAGGTTCTTCTAACTTTTATTCGGTTTCCATTGTTTAGATTTATGCATTCTATTTAGTATATTATCTGCATAAATGATTTCTTGATTTTCCTATTAATATAGTAACTAAACCATATATTTTACCAACAATCTTAAGACGAAATCTTGTTTGGTTATTAGCTATATATTTATTTCGATATCTGTACATACCTGGACATCCATTACTATCTATTTCAACATTCAATTTTGGTATATCTCTGACTTATGCATGGTTTTGAAGATAGACTTTTATAAGAATCATATTTTATTGTGTGGTCTATTAGAAGTAGTCGAACAAGACGATAACTATGGTTAATGTCTAGTATCTTGAAGAGAGTAAATATACGGGTTTCTTATGACTGGGCAGTTATGATGATAATTGCAGGTTTTGCAATGTAGTTGCCGTTATAATTTATTTATGAAATGTATCCTTAGGCATTTATTTAAGTTATCATTATAACTTGAAAAAATGTTTCGTGGTTTCTATATTATATTTAAAAACAATGGTCATCCTTATGTATGTTCAGTCCTGATGTCTGTACCTATATGCATGATTTGATTGAAGGAAAACTTCATGATTGATTATCTATTTGAATATGCACATGACAAAATGAGTTATAACTAATCTAGAATTTGCAATGTGCAAATTGGAGAATAGCAGTTTTCCATCTATAAACTTCAGTCGGCATTCATGATCATCAATATACAATAAAAGACAATATTGATGAAGAAGTGATCGAGACTTCTGGGCTATGTCATCTGATCAAATTTTCAATTATGCAGAAATGTTGTTTACAGAACCGGTAAATGACGCTTGGCATTCATGCAAAAAGGTTGATAATAAAATTTGAGATTAATGCATTCTTAAGTTATCTGCTAAATTTGTGATCGAATTGAAAGTAGGTCATGGCTATTTTGAATCAAAAATTTTGTCTTTAGACATGTCGACCAATCATAGTGAGAACTTCAGTTCATACTTCTTAATGAATTTAAAGAAGTATTGATGCTTTAATAATATCAATAGTGATGAGAGAATTGTGGGGGATGATCACACCGTCTTTTCTGTCATGGCGACATTTCAAAATTTGGAAGAACGATCAATAGAATGACAGATATGGAGGAAGCTCCACAAAATAGTTCATAAGCACCACAAATTTGTGGAGAGATGCTTTGCTAATCACAAAGAAAGTACCTCTAAAAATGTGGGGGTGTGGCTAAATTTTAGCCAACATAAGTAGTAAGTCTCTATCAATTTATGAATTGAAGACTTAACTTGGTAACAACTACTCTCCAATGAATTTAGTTCATATATTGAATTTGATTTGCGATAGAGTTATAGTCAAACAAGTGGGCTCAATTATTTGAATCGCAGTTTGACTAGAGAGTAAGTTGATCATCGAAGGGAATGAGGTGTAAGCCTAAAATATAAAGTCGCCACTATGGATACCCAACCTAGTTGATTGGAGATCCTAAGATCTAGGTTCAAAGGGACAACTAAATGGTGCATAACTTTGAAGTAGCATTGTGGAGATAAATCTCCTTCCCATATCCTATGATGAAACAATGCACAATGAGTGAGGGTAAGGTTTGTTTTTAATGGTTCCTATAGCTTGATTTTCAAGTGGGGTATAGAAGGATACTCTTCATAGAAAGCCACCTATATGTGTGAAATGAGGCCGTTTCTATGAGAATTTTGAGGGCTGAATTCTTAAAAGCACTCATGAATACCAGGTGTCGTCCATGGCCGGAATGACACAACCGTAGAACTAGATGTGTACGAAAAGATATTGTGTGAATACTATTGTCTTGGTTTACATATATGGATGAATAGTTCAAGACATCACGTTCACTAATTAGCTAGTAAATCTGATGGTATTTCACTAAGGAAAGTTCAATGCCAAAACCTACCTATCCTGATGCGATATCATTTCAACCGAACTCTCTCATATATGCATGCGCACCATAATTTGAAAGTTTCCTCTTTAACTAATTATTTCATCCATGTAGGGGATTGTTGGAAATTTTAATATTAAGTTAATTATTTTCCATAATTTGTGGATGAATAATTTAGTGAAAATGTGTGAAGTTGAATAAATGTAAATGACTATGTAATGAGAAGTCATGGCTGTTCGCAAAATATAACTTTTGGTGAAAAGTCATCTCTCCTCCAAAAGTTATCTTACATCACTACAACAAATTCTGGCATTAGTGAGCAAATTGTCTGTGACCATATCAATGTTGGTCACAAATCGTATTGAATTAGTGACCACTATTACTAGCTGGTCACTAACATTTTTAATGACCAAATGTTTTAGTACTAGTGACCATTTATGTTGGGTCACTGATGTTTCTTAGACTTTATAACACATGATTTTGCAATAGTGACCAAAACTTTGCAGTTGGATGGAGGGAATTTTCTCTTAAATCTTAGAGTAGGCGGGTTAGTTTCAAAATAAAAAACCAAGTTCTTTTACGAGTGCAGCATTCAAAACCGCCATTTTAAGTCTCACATAATTTATACCCAAAAAATAAAAAATATAATCTCTAGTTCACCGTCCTTTTCTCTTTATCGTGCTCTTCCCTCACTCTTCTTCTCGCGAACAGAACCCTTTTGCTTCATGGTCCATCGCTGAGCTGCTGTGTGGGTTGAAGAAGGGGGACGTTGTGGAGCTAACCCAGGTCATGGGGAAAGGCTTCGAGATTGCTCTGATCGAACCGCTGGAGAATTATCTTACTGTTCTAGTTTTCACAACGGGATCTGGAATAAGGTTTGTTGCCATTCAATTGATTTTGGATTCACTAATTTTGAGGCAATAGAATGAATTTGATTGCTAACATGTTTCAATTTCTGTTATGGAGTCTGATCAGGTCTCTGATTGAATTAGGGTTTAATGTTGATAAGGGATTCAATGTGAAGCTCTTCTATGGGGCCAGAAACCTTGACAGAATGGCTTATCAGGTCTGTAATAATGTTGTTCTTGTTCATTTTCATATGTTTTCTAGGGTTGCATTTTCTTTTTCGATTTGTGACTACTTTTGTTTGATTGATGTCTACAATGTGTCTTTTGCTTTATTTTGGTTCTAACTGCAAAGAGGTTTGAATGGGCATGGAAGAGCGTTGTTCTTTGCTGGCCAAGATTGAACTTCATCGTATTTCTATCAAATATGGCCACTTCACTAGAAGATCTACAAACCAAAACGGTCTTCTGGAACGAAATTTGAGGAAACACAAGGAAAAGGTGAGATCTACTAACATTTGAATGTGGGTGTTCATCCATATCTTGTTGTAATTTTATTGGATTTTTTTTTGTTCATTTGAGTTGTTCATAGTGTTCTCTCTTCTTTCATGGGACGGAACCAGTGGGACTTAGATCTTCTTGCCTGTCTTGGCTGCAAGAATTAGTTCTGTAGTAGCGATCTTGAAGTTTGTGAGTTTTTTTTCTTCTCTTTTAGCTTTGACTTTATTGGATCTTGGAGTGAATGATTATCTTGGTTGCATTTTGATGTTGATAAATTAGCTCAATCATAACATCTAATCGGTTAAATTTGGGTTTATTAGATAAGAATGCTTTGCAATTTGACTGGATATTGATTAATCTAGAGTTTTCTATTGCAATATTGTTTAGATTGGATATCTCTCCGTCATGGTTTCATAAAAGCCATGCCTTTCCTTCTTGAAAAAGAATTCATTTCAACTTGCAATATGGTTTGGATTGGATATATCTCCGTCACTATGCCAAAAATGCTATCAGACAACAGAGCTTAGACGACAGAATGGTCATTTTCTGTCGTCTGAATTTTTCAGACGACACATAAATTAAATGTGCTGTCTGAATACAATGAGGAACCATACTTGTTCCATTTCAAATATATGGTCAGATTCAGACAACACATAAATGTTGTCTGAAAAGATGGAAATTTTCTAAAATGAACCCTAGCAAAATTTTTGGATTTCCCTCCAACAAATTAAAGTTTTTTCCCTCTTAATTGCCCAAACTCAATAGCTGACTAGTCAATGGGTGATATTCAGACAACACATCTAAGAAATTGTGTTGTCTGAATGAGGTGAGTTTGACTGTTTTGATTTTAAGTCTCTTTTGGCAAAACACAAAACCTTCTTGTTTTTCATTCCCACAAACATTAACTCTGTCTAAAACTCTCTCAGCAACCAAAAACTCGAAGCTCACGGTGTCTCGAGGAAAACTCAGCCATCGATATCTCTCAAAACTCGGCCATCTCTCAAATCTAAGAATCCTTACCCAAATCTAGTCTCTCCCTCAACCCCGACATACTTGCTGTTTCCATTTGCGTCTGGCTTAATGGAATTCTCCACCAACGACTCAGGAGATTAGAGGAGGCTTGACTATTATTTTTTCGTTTGGGTTATTGGTAAGCCAAAACCGGGTAGAGCGACATCAACTATCCAAGCATCAAGTGTTCGGAAATCAGATCAGACCATCAATTCGCATCATCAATTATTCAACAGTGTCAAGGTGAGGGATTTTCGAAATTAGATTTTCATCTAGAAGTTTGGGTTTTCAGTTTTTTGCTTTTGTTTTTGTTCTGAGTTAATGTTTTTGCGATTCTTTCTTCTTCTCATGATTAGAGTGCGGATTTGGGAAAATCTGGGTGTCTTTATCAGTTTATGTTTGCGGATCTTGGAGCCTAACATTGCAATAGCGGCTGCAATATTTGAATTAAAAGGTAATCTCGGTATCTAGGTTCTTATGTTTTTTAGATTTTGGCTTCTACGTTTTATGGCTTGAATGGGTGCGATAACTTTGAGAAAGTTCAAAGCCTATTGAAAACCTTTGTGTGCAATGGATGTTGCAGACAGATAAACGTAAGATTTAGAAAGTGTTATGGTATTATGGTCACTGCTTTCTGTATTATGGTATTTCTGCTCACTTTCATTTGGTAAGGTGGGTCTTCCTGTCTACTTTGGCTTGGTTTGTAATTTATGTTTGTTCTTATGTTGCTTTTGCAGGAAAAGTTTGAGTATGGAAATTGATTTGGGGTTTCCTAAAATTCCATTTAGTTGTTAGGTGTCTTTCTTTGATTTGGGTTGGGGGATATTGAAATAGATTAAGGTGTTCGGGTTTTGTCTTGGTAGTGAAATTTGTTGTTTTTGAATTAATGGATTTGGTGCTGTGGTTTATGAATTCAGGGATTCAGATTTGTGTTGTTGCTTGTTATAGCATTGCTGAATTGGATGGAAGAAAGAATGCATCCCTTTAATCAGGTAAATGCTCAGATCCTTGTATGCAAATCAATTTTTCTTGCTTCGTTTCATCTGTGTTTTGTAACACCTTAAAGTAAGGCTTCATTAGTTATTCATCATTGACTTATATATCAAATCACTGCAATAACTAGACCAATTACAATTCTTGCATGCCGATCAGATGTTGGATGTATGTCTGTCTTCATTATATTCTAAGGTGCTTCTGATGCTTGCCTTCAAAAAATTCTTTTGAGCTCCAGAAAGTTGGACGGTTTGCCTCGTGGCATAATACAAGCTAGGTCGGATTTAGAGCTGAGGCCTTTATGGCTGACTAGTTCAAAGTTAACGGTAATACTCTAATTGTCTTGTTTTATGTTTTTCTTGCATGTCTGCTTACTCTCTTTAATTGAACACCGGTAGATGATTGCTAGATTGGTAGGCTTTAATGGATAAATAGAAATTTCTTTATTGTAATTATTGTGTTGATGATGACACTTCTCTGATTTTGGGGTGGTTATAATGATTCAGGTTGATTATAGCAATCACAATTTACTGGCTATTGCAGCTGGTATTAAGCAGAAACATAATGTTGATGATATTGTGCAAAAGGTAATAGATTTTTCTACACAGTGTTTAAAATGCTATCAAGAGACATGCTTGACCTAAATTTATCAATTTCAGTTTCTTCCAGAAAGATATGCTTGACCTAAATTTATCAAAGTAATAGAGACGATGCTCGGTGATACTGCAGAGAGTGGAATTTGCCAAAGGTTGACATGGGAGGGGATGCTTTCAATGTTTTTAATTCTCTCCACACTGTCGCTCTTGATCTTACTTCTCTGAGCCTATTTTTAATTCTAGAAGGGTGGTGCTATTCACATGCCTATTTTTTCTATTCACACACTTACTCTATTTTTCTATTACTTTAATTTAATTTTCTTTTACAAATTACCTTAACTACTCTAACTTGTAATTATGTTTTTTTTTTCTTAATTTTTTTCTTCTATTTGACATTCAGCCATCATTATACAATAAATTAATTTTTTTACTATTAAGATATTATGATACGAAAATTTTCCAAATAACACAAATTTTCAGCAGTAAATATGGTTTTGCTCTCCACACTCTGATTGTTAGGTAAAAAGGTACCGAACCTAATTCAACATTGTGAAGAAAATACCAATACAATAACTAGTTGGTTATTTAGAGCAGTAGTTATAGTTACTAAACTGAAATGTATAGATAGTAAAAAGTTTGTACGTATATAAAAATGAAATGCATAAACCGTAGTTGGGGCTGCAAAATCAAAGAGGAAAAAGTTGCACATAAACTTAGAGTAGCAAAGAGCAAGCTATCTTTATCTCAACACATTTAATTCCTTTTAACTAGAAGCAATGATAAAGCACAAATACTTCAATAATGTATATTGGAGCATGAATTACCCAAATAATTTTCAAAACCAATTAACCCTCAATAAAAAACACAAACCCTTGTTGAAACCCACCCCCAACCTCGCAAACAACCACTCCTTATCTCTGAAACCCCCCTAAACTCATATTTGTATAATTTTCCTATGACAAAATCTTTCGTATTCTAGCATAACATAGTAGAACAAACAATGTCTATAATCATAAGGCTATCATTATTAGGTTGTTGTACAGTTCTATAGTTGCTCAATGAATTCAAATACATCAAATAATTTTAGTTAGAATCTTACCATGAATGATAGATTCAGAGGGACTTGAATAATCATTGAACTCTTATTTTTCTTACATGTCTCCATTGCAACTAAAGTGTAAAATTTTCTCCAAAGATGGGTCTAAAGTTGTTTATTTTGATTTGAATGAACTCCAAAGCATCACATTAGAGAGATATAATGACTATGCTAGAGAAGTTTTTGATGGAAAAAAACAAAGGGGAATCAGAAAGAGTTTTGAAGTTCTCTGTGCCTGCGGGAAAATAAGGGTTTAGGATTTGGAAATGACTTAATTGCCAAAATGAAAAAGAAAAAAGAAAACTTAATTGCAAGAGAGGGTAATTAGGGCAATTTGTACAAAAAAAAATTGATGAGATAGTCTTCCCGTCATTAAGAGGAGATAAGAACACTGATGTTCAGCAGGAACGACATGAATTGTAGTGATCTGTCCCCACTATGTCTAATTTCGATCCCTGCTAAAGTGACGAGATCGCACATTCTTGCTGCGAACATGCCTACAAGGATGGACGTCCCTACAAGAGGACATAGCGCCACCCTACATGGAAGTAGGCATGACGCCAACGTTATAAAGAGTGGCACTCTAGAGTTACAGGTCATAGCCTAAGCTAGGATGCGTGGGAGGCTCATGGGTTCGAAGGGTACTTTGGCATCCAATCCTTGGATCATTGGCACTCAAAACCTATCTCATGAGAATCTTCCGGATTATTGTTATCATTGGGAGACGCCTCAATGTCAAAACCTATTCCTGAGAATGAGAATATAGAGCTCTCTGAAAAATACACTAGTGTACTTGAGACGTGGGATAGAAACTCCATCTTGATTGATGATGTAGTCGCACATTTCTTTGCACTTGAGTTTTTTGAGTCTGATAATATCAAACCACGCTCTGTTGATGAATGAATGTCAACGTAGAGAAATTTGGCCTAAATGGAAAGATGAGATCCAGGTTAAGTTGGATTTTCTAACGAAGATAAAGGTTTTTAGAGCCTGAGATGCCAACACCTCTTATCATAAAACATGTTGACTAATGTGTCTTCGTTAGAAAGCTTGATGAGAAAGGATATGGTAATCTCACTTTATGGTGCAAGGCTTCTCACAAAATGCCCTGAAATCTACTACGATGAGACATATTTTCTCGTAATGGATGTCATTACAATCTACTACCTTGTCAGTTTGGTAGTTTCTGAATAACTAAACATGCAGCTTACGAATGTGGTTACTACGTATCTCTATGGGGATTCAGAAATGGAATATACATGAAGGTTCATGGTGAACTTCATTTACCCAAGTCAAATGGCTCTAGACCACGGAGCGTGTTTGCAACGGGGTTGAAACGCTCATTAAAGTGATTACTTGATTGGGAAAGGATATGCCTACACTTTTTCATGACAAGTTCCGGATTCTATCATGGTTCATGTTTGGACATGATCTTCATTGGAATCCCCTGAAGAGTTGAGGAAAACCACTGAACACTTGAAATCCAAGTTTGAGATGAAGGATCTTGGGAGAACATGATTATGTCTCGGTTTGGAACTTGAGCATCGTGTTGAAAGATGCTTAGGCGTTTTGACAAGGTCAAACCTTCAAGCACCCCCATGATCATCCGTAGTCTTGATCTTGAAAAGAATCCTTTTCATCGAAGGATGATGACGATCGAAGGATGATGACGAAGATGTGTGATAGGAGCATTTTAATGCGACGTTTTACTTGCTTTTTCCTACATTTCTTGCGTTATTTCCTTAGTAAAACCCTGTTTAGGAAAGTTTTCATTCTTCGATTGGGAAAGTTCCTATTTGTAGAAAGTTTCCATTTTTGTAGTTTCTATTTTTTATTTTTAGAAAGTTTCCCATTTTCAGTTTAGGAAAGTTGCCATTTTTCATTTTAGAAAAGTTTCTATTTTTTTATTAGTTTCTATTTTCAGGTCCTTGTCACAAATGAGCTGAAATGAGCTCACAAATGGAGAGAGAAGCTAGCCAACGTTGGAGGGAGACAAGATGAAGTACAAAGGGAAGCACAAATGAGCAGAAATGAAGAAATGAAGCTTTCCTGGTCCAACCAGGAAACCCTGTCCAGAAAAGGAAAGCTTGCCAAAACAAGACTCTTGAGCCAACCATGAATGGAGATCGAATTAATGGAGTGACATGGCATGAGAGGAGCTTCTTGAAGACTCTAGATGATGACATGGCATAAAGGTGGCGCATGGAGGCCCAAGAACTCTCAAGAATGAAGCGGATTTTCGGCAATTCGATTAAAAGCCCACAAAGCCCATGGAAGTAGGGTTTTTAACGCATGATTAAACCCTAGGGAGAGTTTGCCGTCCAAAAGCAAGGACAGAAACAAGGAAAATGACGTGGAAAATCAGAATTATCAAAGAGGATTTCAGTTGAGATTTTCTAGGGTAATTTTTATGGAAAGAAAATATACTTGGAGACTTACCCTAAAAAGTTTTCGT
>BDJD01004652.1:72461-95617 GCA_002564525.1 Rosa multiflora | reverse complement strand
ATTGCAATTAGGTGGACTTTTCCATACTAAGTTGTACACTTGAGTTGATAGCCTTTCTCTATGTGTAATGCGTTAAACATGACATGATTGACTAGCTTTCTAGGGTTTGATTGCATGTTTGATAGGATTAATCTAGGTGCTTTCGCTTAGGTTAATTAGCATTGAAAAGTAAAAAATGGGAATTCATTTGCTTTCGAATGTTTCACATGATCAACTCCTTTCTCATGACTTAGATGAACAATATTAGGGTTTGAATCAATTTTAATCATAAGTTTCGGTTTTTGATCTTTGTTCTCTCATTCCATTTGTATTTTTATGTTTTTGCATTTTAATTGTTTTGTTAACTTAGTTTTATTTTCGAAAAAAGAAACCAAAAACAAAATCCCCCCTTTTTCGTAAATAATGTTTATACTTGTGAATATCTTTGTGAATATTTTACTTTGTTTTAATTTTAATTGTTTGTTTGTCCTACAATGACAGGTATACCCTCAATCCCCGGAATAGAACGATCCCTACTTACTTATACTACTAATGACATTTCAGGGTTAAATTATGCGCTTCCCAAAAGCGACATCAATGTGCTAGAGGCAGAAATGCCATACTTAAGTACAATGCACAAGACTAGACATGAATTGGGGCATTATTGTACTTACCCCAATGCACAAGACCAGACATCTCATTTTTAGTGAACTTGTTAGCTAGATATAGCTTTGTGCCAACGCGACACCATTAGACTGGTGTAAAAGATATCTTTCGATACTTGAGATGTACGATTGATATGGATTTGTTCTATCCCTATAGAAATATGATGGATTCAGACCCATCACACACCAGGAACGCCGCCAACAGTAGCCTGCGTCCTCTATGCCCATCCCAAAACAACATTGACGTTTTTGAAGGTTTTGCTGATGCTCAGTATTTCTCTAACCCACACAAAGGTAATTCCCAAACTAGTTAAGTGTTCACTATGGGAAAGATCGCGTTATCTTGGAGGTCTACAGAACATACCCTAGTCGCTATATCTTCAAACCATTCAGAGATTATTGCTCTTGACGAATTGGTTCGTGAATGTATATTGATTGGATCTATAATTAAACATGTTCAAAATAATTGTGGTTTGAAGTCTACCACAGATGAGCCTACGAGCATTTATGAGGATAATGCCGCTTGTATTGAACAAATGAAGCAATGCTACATCAAATGCGACAACACTAAGCATAATCAGCAATAACAGACTCACCCCAAAATCAAAGTGAACTAGGTTCAATTTGAGGACAGCGTGACAGAATTGTTCCCTAAGTCATTGCCTAAATCCACTTTCGAGAAACATGTTGGTAGCATCTTTCGCGGAAGTTATCCGAACTCTCATAACCGTAGTCATCATGGGGAGATGCAGACATCAGGGGGAGATGTCTACATGTTTAGTCTTGAAACGTGAAGGGTGTGTTGTACTCTTTTTCTCCTTCGACTGAGGTTATTTTTGTCCCACTGAGTTTTTGTTACTAGGCAAGGTTTTGACGAGGCAACGAGAGGAGCACCACATTTGGGTGACACAAGAGGGGGTGTTCAAGTAAATCCAGAATATGTGTCTGGTTCAAACTTTAGGTTATTTGTGCAAGTTGTAATATGGTTAATGTTAGAGATATTCTCGGAGATATTCGTAGATATCCAATCATTGTACGATTATGTTTCCATGTACAACTCTGATTGTATGTTTGTAATCCTCTATATAAAGAGACCCATATTATCAATGAAAGCATGACTCAATTCTCTCCCAATTTCAGTTTTTCTAAAACAGATGTTTGTTTCTTAGTCTATTTGGTTGAACACAAATAGTTTCATCAATACGACAAAATTTCACAAACTATTGTTGCTTTGGTTTTGTTCAATTTTTTTTATCGATGAAAGCCGCCACGTAATCAAATGGATCCCATTGGATGATACATCAACACTTGAGCTGACTTGGATTTTCATATCATTCGACAATGTCAAAAGTGGGACCCATTGAGACTACATTAACATATAACAATTATTTGACAAAATGGTTAATGGAAGAGAAAGACTAATTAAATTGGTAAGAGCAAGTTCAGTGGTCTCAATTGTGACTGGTCTCAAAATTGATGATTTTCACTTTCCAACGGTAAAAAAAAAAAGGCGTGAAGACTAGTTAAACCAAGTCAGTTTGTAGGTCACCAAATTGACCTAGAGAGTAACCTAGAGCAACTGGCCTCCAGCATGGCACAAGCCTGATCGTGGTTGACATCAGTGAAAACTGCATTGAACAACAATCTTCGAGATGGCCAACGACACCCGAAACGACAATTCATCAAAACCTAATCAAAACTCAAAACTGATTATACAATAACATAAAACATGAAGAATAGAAGGATTTCCTTACCTCATGCATCACCAATAATGGTCGTAGTAGCTAGAATTTTCAAAGAACAGCCGGAAAACCCTAAGCTTTCGGGCTTCGATACCTCTTTGTCGATCAACGTATGGTTGCATTGCAATTTGAGGCGTGTTCGCGACAGCGAGACAAACCTAACGGTACCTGTGCGCCACCCTGAGGTAGCTAGACGGCGAAGTTCAGATTGGATCAGTCTATTAGGTCGTCAGGTTGGAGAAACGGGTCGCAAGTTCCAAAGCATGTATGGCGATCTGGAGCGTCCAATATGATCTACACCCTCATATAGTCTCTTTGAAATGATTTTGGACGGCTTTCGATGAAGCGGTGGTTATTTTCAACGGCCTAGATTGCAATCGCAGATTTTTCTTTTTATTTAAAATGAATTACCATACATTCTAAAAAAAAAGAATTACCATAGTACCCAAACTTCAGAAATTCAAAATAAATAGTTCGGGTGTCCAAAAAATTCTCTAAAAATTTCCACAGACTCGTTGCATCGTGTACTTTATTATCAGACTCTTAGAATATTGAAGATTTTACCTTGTAAGAAATTTTAAAATATATTCTTGAGCACCTTAAGAATTATCGAGATTTTCAAATAGTTTCCTACGATCTCAGCTTGGCTCATTAATTTTTTTTTGGGCTAACAATTTACATAATATATTTCTCATTTGCAAGAATTAAATTAATAGAATATTTAATGAACAATATCTTGACCTAGTAACTCAGACCCAACGGAAACAAGAATAAAAAAGTAGTGAATAGTGCACTGACCTAGTAACCCATCGAGTGAACTTGCTCTAAGTATATAGGTCGATATAACTGATGAAATTGAAAGACTATGGAATAACACTGGGTAAAGTTCACGGAACTAAACTAGAATTAGTCTAATAATTTATTATTGTTTATAATTCTCTTCGCTTGTATTGACACTTGAACGGTGTTGTCCCAACTGTCAATGTAAACCAATTTACTATTAACTCTATGCGCACAAGTTACACTTTAGAGCATTTTTAGCAATGCTAGCCATTTTTTAGTCAAAGTTTAGCTAAAGTACCTAAAAAGTCATTTTGGCTAGCTACTTTAGAAATACGTCTGCATCAGTGATCTCTATTTTAACTAGTTTTGAATTTATATTATTTTTTAAATGAAGATTAAATAGTTTAAATATATTTATAAATTACATAAAATAACTCAAATGTTTTAAATTATAGAGTGCAGCATCTCGCTCTCTATATTTAGGAGCGAGATAGCTAGAAGTTATAATATTGAGCCATTTAGGAGTCTGGTGCAGCTGCTAAAATATATAAAAAGCTAAACATGCTCTCCAAAATAACTAAGAAGCCAAAATAGAGTCTGCTAAAGATGCTCTAATATTATCTCTTCAGTTGGTAAAATAGTTACAATAAAAATGATTTTATTGAAGAATATGATGCACTTTCCTAACCTAAATTAGACGTCACTTAAACCGAATAAGACCTATCAAAATCTAATTCCGCTCACAGATTTTAAACCTATGATTTTGTTAAAAACAACCGTTCTAGAATCCTCCACTTTATCACTATAAATAAACCAAACAATATTTTTTATGTGTAATACAACCACCAATTCTTCGAGTTTCTCTAATCTATCGTTAAGATCGAATTCTATTATGAAGAATGGTGAGGCATCTATAGATCAAGATTAGGAGGAATATGGTGTCAGATCTGAAGAGCTTGATGCACACATATAATTCAAATATAGGATTAATGATTTACCAGAGGACATGAATCTGAATTTTATACATGTAAATAGTTCCTATCACATGTAATGATCTTAATCATATTTGCTAATATTAATTTCATGAATTATATGTAGGTTGGAGCTGTTCTACCAAGTATCTACGATAATGTACATTTCTTTTGAAAGGAGTAAATGTTGTTTTTGAGCTCCGGTGGCATAAGTTCCTAGCAACACTAAACAAGGAGAATAAGGTGTCACGCAACTGAATCCATTAATATCCTCAATCCCTCATATGCTTCATAGTTGAAGATAGAAGACGGTGGTGTCATGAAGTATTTTGTTGTTGTCGTCAGTGGAAGATTCATGACTTTATTCCTATGGAAGTATAATCCTTACATAAACTAAGAAAAGGGAGATAGTGGAGGCGAAAATCATTCAGATTTGAGGATATTGATTTTGATAGGTTTTTTTTTTTTTTTTGATAACAAGAGATCAGCCAATTATATAAATTCAGCAAGCAGTACAAAAATGAAACACCCCTATGGTCGACAGAAAGAATCGTTCCTTAGGGAACCCTAAACACCTATTCTATGACAAGAACAAGCCTTAGGCCAGTCCGAGTACTCCCACCTTTTAAGGAAGATAACGTACCTTTATTTCAAACAAAGATCAACAATCTCCGAAGTAAATAGTAAAATGAACCCTCAGAGAATGTGAGCTTTGTGACCTATTAAAGAAACTAAATGCTAAGAATGGAAGATGACAAGTCACCTTCCATCTCTTCCAAAATTAAACAATCCCAACAGGCCCACTAAGCCCAAGAATAGGAAACCCAAACAAGGACTCCCAACGAAGCCCAGATCCAGGCCCAAGACAACCATTCAACACAAACCCTAGAAAAATTACAAGCAACTTGGGCACCTCTGCCGCCGCCATCTTGATCACCGCTGCCGCTACCTCGAACGCCATGATCAACACCCAACCTGCTTCTGGAACTAGAGCCGCCTCTCCAGCCTCCAAAACAAGTCTACTCAGGCCAGAACATGTCATAGCACTCATGATCATTGTTGCCGGCAAGAGTAGGATACCACGACCAATTTCCACCTCCGCTAGAAGATTGCCATGACCAATTTACCAAACCAGCACCGCTACCGTCCAACACTTCGAAAGATCCGTCACCACCATCGGATGGAGAAAAAAGATCCATCCAATCCAGATCCCACCAATCCCGTCACCAATGGCAGGCTGCTTACTTTCGCCGGACGTCTTCAACTGAACAGACCCCGCTTCAACCCTTCCCCAATCCTCCCAATCTGAGGATCACAGGTTTTGAAACAATCCAACACCAGTTCGGGCTTCCGATCTCCAATCCCGCAATTTCCATATGCAAAAACAGCCAAGATCAAGTGTCATGGCCCTAATTTTATCACAAATAAAAATCGATATAGAATCACATAATTATACATGCGCGATCGTTCAGCCATCAATACAAAATACATGGAGACATCTTCCCTTTACAGCAAGTACATATTGATGCCCTGATCCCACAATTTCAAATATTACAGAGTCATATATTACAAAAATTACGAATTAAATTGTCATCACAAAATAAAACGTAAATGCTTCTCAGAGCTTACTACATAGCTGAAGTCATAACAATGGCAAAGCCAACAAAATTTGCTTCCTACTCGTTCAGCTGCCAATAAGCTACCTCAGCTTCAGCCACGATTACCCTGACCTGCAGGATTAACCCTTACACCAATATTGTGGTGCACCGGGTTTCCACACAACAAAACCCGGTAAGCTTATGAAAGCTCGTATGAGTAACTCATGAACATCAATCAACAACTCACACACATCAGCTAAAGGAAACCATGCAACCATGATTCCTTCTAACACTCCATAACCTTTCCATCGAAAGGACAACATAAATCACCGCTGTGACAATGTTCTATTTGCTAACTTAACCATCAAGAAGCGATTCAAGTCTCATCTAGACAATAAAAAAAGAATACTCAAGGAATTCTCCTTTAACTACATACTTATGAGTCTCCAGCAACCTCGACCGTTACCCCCATAATCTATAATGGCAGACAGACTATAACTCTATTGAAATCGTAACCACTCGTCAGGCCACGGACGTGATTATCTATTTCTTGCCTTAGTCACCATCTGTGACATGTGGTTTTCAAACCTCGTCTGGTCTCATAATCAACATTAAGGTCACCATCTGTGCCCTTTCACCATCTGTGACACATGATCTTCAGACCCCGTCTGGTCATGAAATCAAACATCAAGGTCACCGTCTGCAACCTGTCACCATCTGTGACATATAATCTTTTTAGACCCTGTTTGGTCTTAAAGCCAAACGTTACGTAAGTCGCACTCGACTAAAAACGTTACAAACATCTAGTTTCGGCTTTCCTAATCCCTGCTCACCATCTGTGATCCTTGGTACAAAGACCAATACATCTAAAATGAGTCACGCTTGACTCAAAATGTAACATCAAGCTCAATACTTTTCAAACAATAGAAAACATCTTTTTCCACAATATTGTTTCCTGAAAAGTCACATTCAACAATAATATGAACACCATCATGCATATTATTATTCATCACAACCATCCACAAGGATATATATATTTCATGTAAATATATATATATATACGTAGCCATTCGCTCAGGAATGCCTACTAATACCAACTATAGTTTGCAGTTAAATGATTAACGCCAAAACAATAATGGTAATTCCGTTCATAAAGAACCTTGTGAGATTATTCACCTCGAAACTCCCGCTGCATCTTCAATATAGCACAAGGCCGCCAATCCACAAAATAACCGTCCAATGTACTTCGTCAAGTACCTAATCACATACGGTTTCAACTTAGTAACGATTCACATTTGATTTAAGTTCGAAACCCCTGTTTTGAACTAAAATCTCCAAAGTGGCGCCAATCAAGGCAAAACCACATCCGAGACCTCCCATAGTCTCCAGAATACGTCCACGATCGATGTGACCAAACAACAAGTCGACCGGACGCTCGAATCGTCACGGATCGAATAAATCGATCGGTATGAAACTGTAAAAATCATAACAATTCCATACGAACTCCAAAATTTGCATATTATATATCGAAACGCTCGTATCAACGAGTAGAACATATATAATACCAAAAACAGTTCCCTACATGGCCGGAAAGCCACCAGAACTCTGCCACTGGCCAAAACTCAATATTTCCCAAAACTCCCAACATCAAAAAGCTTCATCTAAGCATGCTTGTGAATTCTCATAACTAGGTCGAAGTCAGAAAACAAGCATAAATGGTCGAAAACTATCTCACAAGGTTTGGATTATTGCTCAAATTGAGTTAACCCGATTTCCACGTAAATCGATCAAAACAAACACCATAGATCGATCAAGAAGCCTTCTCTGAACTCAACCAAGAAAACATGAAGCCACGAAGTTGCCAGAGTTGTGTTTTCCGATCGGGTCCGAAATCACCCAACTGCATCGCCTTGTTGCGCCACACACGGTGGATATCGCCGCTAGAGAACACCACAGGGACGACCAGATGGAGGAGGCGAACCAGCTGACCAAGTTTCACGGCCAAAGACCGCCGCAGTTCGTCGGAAAAGCCGGGTCGGCTCTGACGGAAAAACTCAGACACTGAAGGTATCGACCGAGAGAGAAAAGAGAGAGAAAAAAAAGGTTTCCGGAAATGGAAACTTAAAATGATGAAAGAATTTCTGATTTTTCTCTATTTATACTAAAATGGAAACTTTTTCCGATAGCCATAACTTTCTCATACGAACTCCGATTGACGCGAACCATATGTCCACGAACTCGTATCGAAGCGCTCTATAACTTTCGTGAAGGAAGTTTTCCGAGAATCCCAATGTATAAGAAGTCAAACATCACGCAACTCCCTAAACTGTGAAATTCGAATAATTATAAGTACGAAAACCATTCCACTTCGCATACAACCTACGAATAAAGCACAATAACAATTATCCGTACAACTGGTCCATTATTAATTACCAAAATTACATAACTGAAATCTAGGTCATCATAGCAAGAGACCACAGCCTATAAACACGATGGAACGTCGAGCAAGCCGGCTGTCACCTTCGAGGAAAAGACGAAAGAGAGGAGAAGCCCCCTCCTCTATTGCAAATGCAAGACCGCCGCCGTTGAGAGAACCCTCTTGCGAGGGACAGAGAGAAAACCATAGGTTTTTCCAAAAAAACTAATACATTTGACTTTGATAGTTGATAGATAAAGAAAGATAAAAAAATTTAGTGAGGGCAGTAGCCCCCCTAAGATCTATATAGGCCCTCCAATGGTTGTTGTTTTTTTTTTCTTTCTTCAACAACATAGTTATCTTGCGTACATATGAGCTGTTTTTGGAAAAGAAGTTTGATAATAATCGTAATATTATATGTAATGTCAGTAACATATATGGTTTTGAAGAATAAAAGTAATGTCCTCGCCATTATAAGTAATCTTGTTTCTATTATTGTACAAAATAATGGTTTTAAATTAATATTGGAAAGGATGTGCTGCTCAGTGTAGCCATACTAATCACTTCATTTCTACCAAAAAAATGAAAATTCTTATGTTCACTCGTAGGGTGAATGAGCATATTCACCCATATTATCGATTAACATGCTGTTACTTAATAAATTTATAATTCAACAGTCCATATATTAAATTAGCCTTTAAAGACTATCTCTATAAAAAAATCAATCGAATCAGAAATCGTTTAATTATCCAATTGGATCAAACAAATAGATCGTTCTAACAACACTTACTACTACTATGATGAACCATCCATGTATTTCATAGAAATGAATAACTAAAAGGTCTTTAATTTGATTGATTTTTTTACAGAATTAATCTTTGTATTACGTTATACAATATGAATGGTTGGATTATAAAATCACAAATTTATTATAAAATTATTATGCGTTAATCGCAATAGAGGGTGAATATATTCATTCACCTAAAGAGTGAACTTAAGAAATGTCCAATTGGGTTCTTGACCCAAAGCACCAAAATAAGCAAAAATTTTCCCACTTACCCTAACAACAGATTATTGTTCCTACATACACAATTTAACAACAAATGACCATTTTACCCTCAAATCAATTAAAGAATTACAATCACTGCCATCATCAACATCAATGTCTCTCCTCCCGATCTGAAACTCCCTCTCTCTCTCCCTCCTCCTGATTGAAATTCCCTCCCTCTCTCCCCCCGCCCTACAAAGCCTCGACGCCGACTGCTCCTACTACCCGACCCGAGTTGCCCACCACAACATCATCACCAGCGCTTGGCTCGCCCAGGCCCAGCCCGCCGTCGGAGCTTGGAGCTTTCTTTGCAGCTAGTGTCTTAGGTGGCCGAGCTTTTCTCCGGCGGCGAAGAAACTTGACAGAGACTACACAATGTAAGATCGGAGCTTTCTCCTGTATCTCGATATTCGGATCCATTTCTCCTCATCTCTTTGATCTGCGTCTCCATATTCGGATCCAAAGCCGAAGCTCCAAGTGCCAGTAGTTCCGTCTGGGCTTTGCTCCAGGTCAAGCCCGGATGCAATCATTCAGGCTGTATTTTTTTTTTATGGGTAAAATGGTTTTTTTTGGGTGCCTAGAGCATTGTCTGGGTGCCCAAATCATTTTTTTATTTTAATTTTTTTCTTCTTGAAATAGGGGCAAAAGGCTAAAAAAATAAAAAATAATAAAAATTTCTATTGGAGGGCAATAAAGGCTTGTTGGGGGCAATACTGGTTTATTAAAAGTCTATTGTGGAGCAATAGACTTTTTGAATTGATGTAATCTCCTAGTTTTTTTTCTTCAATCAAAAGTTTTATTTATCTAATTTTAGGAAGATTAGTTCTCATTTCGGTGATTGAGACGTTTATTGTTCCCCAATAGACGTTTATTGCCCCCAATAGACCTCTATTGCCCCTCAATAGACTTCTATTAGGGGGCAATAAACATTTTCGGTGACCTATGAGATCTCCGACGACCTCTTTGAGGATTTTCGGTGAGGTTTTCAGGAAAGTCTGGTCCGCGATTGCCGGTGATAGGAATCCGGTAGCCGGTGACCAGAATCTAAAGATCGGTGACAGGAATTCGGCGGCTGGTGACTGGAATCTGGCGCCCGGTGACGGGAATCCAACAACAGGTGACCGGAATCCGATGAACAGTGACGGGGCTCCGGCGAAGTCTCCTATAGTTTATCTCTCTTCCATTTTTTTCTCTCTCCTTCTAAATAACACATGGGTGAGGGTAAAATGGTATTAAAAAAATTATGGGATATTAGGGAAGACTTTCTTAGAATGTTTTAAGTAAGAGAGAATTAAAAAAAAACTTAATGGGGTAAGTGAGAAAAAAATCTCTAAAAATAAGATAAATGGACATAAATCCAAAAGAATACTTCATTTTTAAATTAAAAAAAAAAAAAACTTCATTTGCTGATCGTAATTTTGGCTCTGGCTAAACGAGTTAATTGATACTCAAAAACTTTTTCACCTTCTTGACAATGTCACCCAAAATGTGCTCAATCTTCTTATTATCATGCCACGTGGTGGTGCTGCAATCATGGAAAAGGATGAACAGTAGTGTTAGAGAAGAAGTCTTAACAGAAAGAACTGACAATTTTCAGAGCCCAGAAAACTAGTAACCATGTCTGTGGCCTCATCCCAACAGAGCTTTCTTGCAAACGCTCTCATTCCACAAACCCACAAACCCAAAACCAAGTACTTCACTTCGCCATACACTATCTCATGCAAAAGAAGCTCCTCATCAGATGATGATCATCAGAAAGGTCTTTCCAGGTACTTGTATATACTAAAAGTAGTTGGTTTATTGAACTGGGTTTTTGTTTTTCAAGCTTGATTCTTGTTCTAGTTACTGTTTAATTTGATATGATTTTGTGTTATGTAGTAATGAAATTCCCAGAAAGAATGAGAACCAATTTGCAAAGTTGGCAATGGTGACATTGGCAGCTGGTGTGTTGACTCTGGGCTCTGTTCATGATGCTTCAGCTGCCAAGAGTGGTGGCAGAGTAGGTGGACAGGCGTTCCGGTCTTCGGCTCCTCGGCCTTCCTCCCCTAGGATCAATAACAATTCCAGGTAAATAAATGCTATGCAAGTTTGGATATGACTATTTCAGTGATTTAATTGGGCCAAATGGTTGTGATGATTAAAAGAGTATGCCTAGTATTGGTTTTAAAGGCTTGCTAATGTTATGGCTTCATATGCTAGCTATTGAGCAGGGATGGGAGTTTCAGTTTCTTGAGTTGGAAAATGGGAGTGTCCCCTATTTAAAAAAAAAAAAAAATATGGGAGTGTCCCAAATAATTGTAATATCCAGTTTGTTTTTGTAATTAGATGTTGATCCACTAACTGTTATTCTAATTTGGTAGTGTTTTTTATGCTTTTACCAAGGCTATAGGCATTGTTGGTGGTTTACACATTCTAATGAGCTATTCATAAGCTGTGAAATAAGTTCATCTGCTACTGGAGAATCCAATGCTTTAGGCTTTACTGTGGCAACTGTATTTGCTTTTATTGAATTTTAGCCCTGTATCAGAAGGGATTGCTCTTAAACTTTTCAAGTTCAGTAATTAGAATTAGCTTCTACTGAAGAATCTTTGAATATCCATTGAAGTACTAAGGGCTTCTTTTTCAGGACAACAAAGAATAAGAAGATAGGTTTTGTGTGTAACAATCACCTTGAGTAGTTCTATTACCCTCAGATAATCAACATTGTTGGATTGTTTACTGTTTCCAAAATCAGTTGAGCTTTAACGTCCGGTCATTGTCTAACATGGTTTACAAACTTCTATTCAACCTCCAACTTCCATCCGCTGCATTTTCATAGTGCAAGATTAGAGGTGTTGTGTGGGACTTGTATGTTTCTCTGCTCTAAATGAAGGATGTGTCTGCAAATATGTTAGCTGACAATGCATCGTCAGAATGCTAACCCATTCATTAACATTTAAAGCTTCAAGTGTTCAGTGGTTCACAAAGGCACTCAGCTCTTGGAGGACCATATTCATTAATGTTTTAAGATACAAACCCTGTCAGAAGTTGTAGACTAGTACATAATTTTAATTCTCTTGAGACTTATCTTCCCATATATGACTTGAGTTCTAGGAACTGCATAAGAACTTAACCTCAAGGTTACGAGTGTCTTTCAAAAGGACTGGCATCTACAATTTTGCATGTTATTAGAAGTCAGTGATTCATTAAGTTTTATCATTTTCCATTGATTCAACCCTGGACCTACAAAATAAAACATTTTCAATTTAGTACATATATCTTAGACCTTCACTCAGAGATTATGGAACTATCAAAACACAGTATTTGATCATCTAGCAGGAGTAAAAGAAGGGCATCAACGGTATAAAGAGAAAAGATTAGTAAGAGGCTATTGTTGTTGTTGTTTCTTATTTTATTTTTTTTCCTAACCAACTGAGAAGCTAGTTAACAGTGATGTACTATATGTAGATGATTAGTTATATTTATACCCTGAAGAAAATGTGCCAAAAGATGTTGGTAATTGAGATTATTGCCTACTATTGATTACGAGGTTGGTTGTTGAAGCTAGTGATATGAAGTATACTATTGATATAATGGTCCATAGAGAAAACAAGAGTTTCATTGATCAGTACATTTTTTTTTTCTTGAGTTTTGTTTCTTAATTGATATCCATTAATTGGTGGTCAGTTTGATAGGGATTTTAAGGCTTCTGAGACATAGGTTAGTTACAAATTCTAATGAGCTATAGATAAGATGTGAAACAAGTTCTTCTGTCCAAGATTTTAGACCTCAACTGCTACAAATGTAATTGACTTGACTTAAATTAGTCCCTATACCAGAAGGGATTGCTCCTGAACTTTTCACAGTTCTTAATTCAAATTGGCCTTTTGAAGAATTTTTCAATACTAGTAAAGTACTGATAAGAGAAGTGATCACCTTGAGGACTGAGGGCTTCTTTTTCTGGTTCAAAGAGAAAATCATGATAGGTCTGATGTGGAACAATCACTTTGGTTTTCAGTTATTAATATTATTACCCTGAGATGATAAACGTATTGGATTATTAACCGGTTCCTAAGCACTTGAGCTTTTGTATACAATCATTGTCTAACATGGTATCAAAGCTTTTGTTCGACCTCTCATCCCCATCCACTGCATCAATATGCATATTGCACGATCCTAGGCAGTATCTGGCATTTATATGTCTGTATAATCTGAAGGATTTGACTGCTGACACGTTAGTTGGTATATAATTGTCCAATTGCTAATCCATTCCTTCTCTTTGAGTGTCCGGTAGTTCAAAAAGTTACTAAGCACTTGGGACCAAATTCTTTAATCTTCAAGATACAAACCCTCTCACAAGTTGTGGACTAGTGAATAGCTTTATTAGGACATAATGCTGATTCTCTGAAGACATGTTCCAATACACAACTTGGGTTCTAGTAATTGTTTAAGAACATAACCTTGAGGTTATGAATATGATTCAAGAGGACTTGCATCTACAATTTCGGAATTAGATATCTGTTGTTAGTTACAAGACTTTCACATTCTCACAGCAGAGGATGAGATCAAGTGATCAACCATCTTTTGCCATCTGAATGTAATCTATAATTTTATATAATATTTTGACATGATTCTTGGATTGCTGACTTCCTTTTGTAATCTGTACAATTTTGTAGGACCAATATTTACATCAATCCTCCTGTTGCTCCGCCATTAGTCGGTGGTTATGGATATGGTTATGGATCACCATTCTTTGGTGGGTGGGGTTGGTCTCCATTTTCATTTTTCGCCCCAGGTCCTGGTGTTGTCGTTGGCATTGGTGGCGGCTTCCAACTTTTAGCTATTGCTGTGTTTCTTGGTGCAATTGCCGCCGTGGCAAGGAGATTCAACGCTTCAAGTGACGAAGAAGATGATGATTACTATTAAAAGATAACTTATATTGTTAGCATCCAGTGAACAGTAAATGTTGTACTTCAGTGGCTACGATACATTTTGAGTAGCCATTCTGCTGGTAAATATAGTAGCGTCATGTAATCTTTATTTTCCACGGTTATTATTGTAACATAATCATTTTGGTATGTATGTGTGGGTGTAATTTGTCGTCACCGCTTGAGAGGCGACCCCAGACCTATGATCCATTAAAACTTCCAATCAGGGTTTAGTGTTTAGGATCCAAGTCTTAGACCTTTGTCTGGCTTTGTGTGAGGGGCATCTTTTGGCTCTGCAGAAATGGCTTCATTAAAATTGATGCGGATGGGGACTCAAAGCTCCTAATAGATTGCATTGTGGGGAAGTGTACTAGTGTAGTGTTCCATGAAGGGCTTCCTCTATTATCAGATATTTCTCAAACATTTCTTCCGGAAAGTTTATTTTCTTGCAAATTCCTTGCCTGGGGCATTCTCTTCACCCTAAATTTTCTTAGAGAAATTGTTAGTGCTGGTAAGAGAATTGATCAATTTGAGGACGGAGGGTTTTTTTTTCAGGTGGGTGGACGGAGGGTTTTTTTTTTTTTTTTTGGGTGGGGAAAAGGTCTGATGTCTAGCAATCACTTTGGTTTTGAGTCATTTTCAGTTACTATTTCATTTAGATGATTCACATGTTTGAGCCCAAAAGTAATTTTGGCTGGATCCTTAGAAGTATTTAGTATTTCCGGGCCAATATCTGCGGCCCAAAAATGAGTCTACTATGGTTATGGGTTACAGCTTTGCCCGTGCCGGAATTTATAAGGAAAACGAGTCCTCATGCGATTTGAGCGTCGAAAACCAAATATGAATCTATCATTCAATAATAATCCTTCTACAACAAGGAATTACCGAAAGTCTAGGTGTATATACCAGATTTCAAGGGAAACACTGCACACAATCATTCAACTAATCACACAGATTATCAAAGCCACCTCCGGAGCAACCTCAACGCATGTTGAACCCAGAGATAGTCAAGGACCGTCTTGATGTCGAGATCGTCGAGGACTGTCTCGATGTAGAGAAGCTAGGGTAACGCCTTAGCAACCTTTGTGCTTTCTCCTCCTTCCCAATTATTTCTCTACTTAGTATACAAAACTAAGTATCGATATTGTGATGCAATAGATCACAACCAAAGTCCTTATCCTTAAGGCATAGAAAAGAACCTTGTGACGAGGTTGGTACTCTCCTCGTCCACAAGCTTGAAGAGAAGTCAGGTCCGGGATAGCCAGCTCTAGACGATTTGCACCCCACGGTGTTGGCACGCTGCGCATCACAAGCAAAAGAGCCTGTTTGCTAGCCAAACTAGGTCGTAGCCAAACATCACCATTACTGGTTTGAGTCATACAATCATATGCTAGTTAATGAGCAGACCAGAGAATTTCAGATCAATACATTTTTAGTGGGTTTTTGGTTTCATAAGTAGATGTTGATCCATTAATTGGTTTTCAAATTTGAATATTTGATAATCTTTTTTTGACACAGGCAAGTTACAAATTCTAAAGAGCTAGATAAGCTGTGAAACAAGTTCTTCTGCTACTTTTAGGCTTTTCTGTGGCAAATGTAATTACTTTAAGCTAAACAATCTTCTGGTACCAAAAAGGCACGATCTTGAACTTTCCAACTTCTGTTTTTGATTCAAATTGGTCTCTAGTAAAGAAGTTTTGAAAATTAATATAAGCATTGGACCTGGTAAGAGAAATTATCAACTTGAAGACTTTCAGGTTGAAACAGAAATGCAAGATAGGTCTGATGTGCATCAATCACTTTGGTTATGATTTATTATTACTATTACTTTTGCATGATCAGCATGATTGGATTGTTTACTGGTTCTCAAGTATTTAAGCTTTTCCTTGACATCTCATCCCCATCAGCTGCATTTGCATAAGGCAAGATTGTAGGTGGTGCGCTGCACTTGCGTATTTGTATGCTTAAATGGATGTGCCTCCTGAATGTTAGTTGATATGCCTTGTCAGATTTCTTGCTAGATGTTTAACAGCTAAAGCTTTGAGTATTCAGTGGTCAATTGACAAAGTGACACAGCAGTTGGAGAACCAAGTTCTTTATCTTCAATATACAAATTACTCTCAGGAATCTTCCCATATATGAATTGGGTTCTGGGAATGGTTCCACCTTGTGTTCTAGGTAGGAAAAATGTTTAATGGGAATTGCTATTCAAGTGTAGATTATTATACTTATCCCCTAAAGAAAATATGCCAAACAACTGTCTATTCTCTGCATCACAAATTTACAATAGATTTACATTTGATGGCAATATTTATCATTCTACCAGCTGCATGCACAACCACAATAACAGGTTCTTTCCATCAACTTTTGAGTTTGAGAACCACTAACTGACATGACCCCAGCTGCTGGTGCACTTAAATGTCTTCTTTGATCTCTACAAAATCCAGGATTCTGCCTGTTCCAGCCAGATATATGATGGCCTAATATCAGATGGACCTAGAAACTGAGCTCTACAACAAACCCTTTGCATGACATTGGTGAAGAATATTCTACATATGATCGGATATTCAGATTCATTGGTTATTTTGATTTATGTAACATTGTTGACGTTTTCCTCATCGAGCTCAAGACCCTGTAGTTTCTAAACCACAACAAGGCAATCTGTCTCATCTAGTAGTTATAGTAGAGTAGTAGTAGCAGTAGTAGTACATTCCCTCCATCTGCCATCCGACCATAGAGGAGTAAGAATTAGAGAAGCATGAAAATTGATATATACTCATAAATACCTGGTTGTTTTCTTCGAGTAGATTCGTGATGAAAGCCAACATAGTTTCTGCTACAGAATTGACCTCTGAGAAAAGAAGTTTTCTTGGAAGAAAATCCACCGGCAACTACGATCGAGTTCTACAAACAAAATGAAAACCCCAAAAAATTTAGAACTAATGAGCTAAGAGATATTAGTTGCACAAAAAAGAATGAATTAATGAAACTGAGAATTAGTGTTAACCTTAAATGATAAATGAGATGTTTAAAATCTAACTTTTCATTCGGTGGGAGGGTACGGTCAATTTTCATTTTTCACCTGAGTGTTTCAGTGTGGCATTGGTGGGGGCTTCCAACTTTTAACTAGTGCCGTGTTTCTTTGTTGCCATTGCTGCAGTTGCAAGGAGGTTCAACAGATCACGAGACAAAGAAGATGATGATTACTATTACCGGAGAGCTTATATTTACTATGATATAAAATAAGCAGTACATGTTCGTCAGGCTACAAGATATATGAGGAACCATCCTGTTCTACTATAGAATAGCATTATGTAATAATATTCCACGGTTTCTGTTGTAACATGTGCATACTTAAGTAATCGTGAGATTTTAGTTTCTCTACTGTTCAAGTTTCAAGTCTCCAAGACATTGACCAAAGAAAAAACTTCATATTTTGTTTGTATGTTATAGAGAAGCTAGTTACTAAAATGTACTATATTCAGGTTTGGATGATAAATTCATACCCTAAAGAAAATGTGCCGAACAATCCATTCTCTGCATCATAAATTCACAATAAATTTACATTTGATGTCTTCTATCATTCTATCAGCTGCACAGCTGCTATTACAGGTATTTTTTCTCTCAGTTTCTGAGTTAGAGCAACACGAACTGTCATGACCCCAGCTGCTGGTCCACTTAACCGAACTTTGACAATGTAGTCTTTGATCTCTAAAAGCTCCAGAATTCCACCTCCTGTGCCAGCCAGATATGGCCTAATCTCAGCAAGAAGCTGAAAAGATGGAAGCTGAACATTAGGCTTTAAAATAAACATTGCATGGAGTTTGTGAAGATGATATAGATATATTTGCATGTTAGGATTTGTTGGATTTTAATATTTGTCTAACCATTTCGACATTTTCCTCATTGAGCTCAAGGCCCGTCTCAGTGTCCAGAATCTGCTCCACTTCCATAATCTCTGGTATTTTATCACGCAGGCGAGTTTCGATTCCCATCTTTAGTGTCATAGTCGAGCTTGGACATGATCCACAAGCTCCTTGTAGTTTTAATACCACAACAAGGCCATCTATCTCATGTAGTGCCACATTCCCTCCATCTGCCATCAAACCAGGTCGTACCTCATCCAATACTCTCTCCACATTTTCTTCGGTTAAAGGAAGAACACAGTTTGGAGAAACAACATGCCCTGCATGATGAATGATGAAGTACTTCTAATTATGGAAAAGAGGGCTAACCTGGAAGTCATAAATTCTATTCATTTAAATCATTATCACAAGTTCTTTATTGGTTCATGTATCAGTAATGGTTTATAAATCCTTGGGTTCATGTAAGAGTTCATTAGTTATCTAGTATTCATGTATCAGTGTATTAGACTTCTTCTACAGAAACATATGAATATAATGGTGGTTTGTCTTACTTGGCCATTCCCAAATTCTATTATAAATCTATCCATGTTCTTTCCTAAGAGAATTTCCTATTTCCTTACAAACTTATACATCTATATGCACTACCACTTTGCACCAGTTAAATGAAAAATGAAAAGAAGTCAATTTAACTGCATGTATTTTCATATAAATAGATTGCATTTAGAATCTTGGACGAAATAGAGATGGATATCATCATCTGATTTGGATCCTTTGTATTCCTTCCATTCTTGAAATGAAAATACATGAGTTCCTAAAAAGTACATGCCGAGATGAAGTTATCAGACCCTATACATAATCACAGCATTGATAATAATTTTTCCCTTTCAGTGTCCAAACTTCCAATGTTGTCAAGGTTGACATTTTGAGAATGTTATCTTCTTCCACATTGACATTTCGAGTCTCATGGATGCCGTCAATCCTGACTAGTTTCTTACAACGACAACTTGGCATGCACTTCCATTGCAACTGAAACAAAGACCATTACCGTTACCCTTGCTTCTCTGCTCCACCGATCCATTGTCAGTTACCTCACTGAGTTTGTTGGCTGATGTTATGGATTTGTAGGTATCCTAGTTTAGAAAGGTATTTGTATATGTGAACCAAACCAATTGCAGCTGGATAGGTCGATAGTATTTATCTACCTCTTTCATTCATTTCAAGCATCTCTATTGGAAAGATATGCTACTATTACTAGATTCCAATCCTATGAAATCTAAATGCATCCTTATGACTTTAGTAAAGCACCTGTATTCAGAGATGAGGTAGAGAACCAGCAATTAAAACCTAAATGTCATGTTTCATGATGGTTATTTCATCAAGCAATCCTTTAAGATCATAGTTTTATTAATTTTCTTCCATAGAAAGCAATGATACATAATGCTTTTGAATTGAAATGTATATCCAGTCCTTTATGAAATCAAACGGATATCCAATCACCATCACACCAGTTGCTAGGGCTTTTTGTAAGAGTAAACTACACTTTCCGCTAGTATAGCTTGGGTGAATCTTCAATTTGATCCATGAAGCTTAAATTTGATCAGTGTACAAGCTAAAGCTTGCACATTGTTGATCAGAATGCTAAGTGAACCCAATTGAAGTCAGGCAGATATGATCTGACTGACTCATGAACACGTTTGACAATAATTTAACATTTCGCAAACGTGGACACACTGGGTTAACCTAAAGCTTGTAACTTGTTGACAAATATAAGGGTCATTGCAATTTGCTTGACCCACGATCAGATTAAACAAAGTTTTAACATTTATAAAATGTGAAAACATTAGGGAACAAACTAAAATTTGACTCAAAGAATAAGGGTCATTGCAAAGTGTAATTGTCTCCCAAGTAAAGTCCTTTCCTATTAGACAGAGACAGCAGAAAATCCCAGTAGTACCATTTGCATAGAGGACTCAGAATTAGAGAAACATTATAATTGATATAATTGATATATACTCATAAATACCTGGTTGTTTTCTTCGAGCAGGTTTGCAGTAAAACCCAACAAAATGTCTGCTACAGAACTGACCTCTGAGAAAACAAGTTTGGTTTGAAGAAAATCCACTGGCATCTACAACTGAGTTCTACACGCAACAAAGAAAACCCATAATTAATGAGCTAAGAGAATGAATCAATGAAACTGAGGAATCAGTGTTAACCTTGGAGAGTGAGAAATGAGAAGTTGAAGTTCTTTCAGATGATGGGTTAAACAGAGCAGTGGTCGTTTGTGTTGTCTTTGGTGAGAATGCACCCACCATTGAATTCAGAAAACTGGAAGCTTTCTTCTTCTCAATTGCTTTCTGGTTACTGGAGAGACAGAGTGGTGGGGGGAATTTTGATAGAGAGAACCAATATTTGATTGGCTGCAAATAATAGACAAACTAGAGTAGAACACACCATTCTGTATTTATGTGGATAGAAATGCGCGAGCTGCACTTTTGCTAAACGCACAAAGTTTCACTACGCGTATTATTTTCCATATATATACATGTAGAGCTATATAACTACGGTCGTGAAAATCAATATGAAGAATGCCCCATATCAAAAACATAATATAGGAGCCAATCATGCTCATCCTCTTTCCGCTGATAGAGTTCGATTGTTTGAACAATTGTGGGGCGAGCATCATAAGCTCTAAACTCAAACATCAGTAAGTCAAAGCTCACCGGCTTGCGAGCCTTGATTTACCCATTACAAGAGTTGCAAGGCCAATTCGTGTGACCAAGGTTTGCCTTCTATTTTCACTCATGTACACAAATTTCAAGATTAATTTGGAAGAGGATTTATTCTCAATAACAAAAAATAATAATAATAATAATTTATGTTAGGCAACTCGGAACACCTATTCATCACTTGACCAAAGATTTATGGGATAATTTCATCTAAGTTCAAAACTCACACCTCGTACCCGTTTTTTTTATTTTTAAAAGTGGTTCTAGTTGGACCTTCAAATTTGATATTTGGACCTCTAACTTTTTTAAATTATTAATAGACTTTGTCAAGTCATATGAAAAGACAAATAAGGACAGAGTGAGAAAAAAAAAATTACTTCTCTTACCTCCCAAAAAAAAACATTCAATTAAATTGGTTTTTGTTCAAGTAAAACCCTAATTTGTATTTGGCCCAAACTCTAGGTTACTTAATCTAGTGCTAATAGGGTTACATTAGAAGGATCTAGATTCCTATTCAATGTACGATTACTTTCCTTGTATGATTAATATTCTATGCATTGTAATCCTCTATAAAAAGAGGCCCCTATTATCAATGAGAATACACAACAATTTTCTCTCAATTTCTGATTCCCTAAAACACGTTATCAGCACGAAGCCGTAACCCTGAAATTCTAAATTCGTAGCCTTCAAATCCCAGAAAGCTTCGCCGCCCACCTTGAAACTCTCAACTCCAGAAGTCCAGAACCGACGGTGCCACCCCCGGAAACCGGCCAGAAAAACACAGAACCGGCCTCAAGAACAACCACAACATCACCTGCCCAGTTCACACTTTTTCCGTCCACCAATTATTTTCAAATTCTTCCACAGTCTACAACTATATCCCAGAATCCGGGAACCAAAAAAAAAACTCACCGGAACAGGCCATATAAGCCCTGAACCGGCCAATTAGAGGTCTGAAATTTCGAACCGGTCAGCCACTGCTAGCCCCTGCACCTGCAGCAGCACCGAGCCCACTCCAGAAGCCTGCAAGCCCAAAAATGAGAGCAACCCAAAAAGAAAGAGAAGGGGTGGCCAAGAAGAAAGAAAAAGAAAGAAAAAAAAAGAAAAAAAAGGGAGAAGAGGAAGGAGGAAGACGTCCAGAGAAGAAGAAAAAAATATATCAAAGAAAAAGTCAAAGTCAAAGCCAGAAGAAGTCAAAACTCAGCTCACTGCCACATCAGCTCAGCCATGTCAGCCCGCCACATCAGCCCCGACAACCATCCAGATTTCTGGCGACCTTTCCGGTCAAATTTTCCGGCAACCAATTTCGAGGTAATTTTTACTAAAAGTTCCCGTTTTTGGAGTTTTTATTTCTTTTCTCTTCCTTTTCTCGGGGACTTGCAACCTCCCTTTTTCTATCCCCCTTTCTTCTTCATAGGAGAGACCAAATAGTCGAACTGTGGGGGTTCGTGCTCACTCCAAGCTTGGAGCTTGTAGAATCCTCCAAACTTAGAGTTTGTTGAAATAAAACGATCGACCACAAACATCATTGTTTCGATCTAATCCAACCCCTCTTGGAATAAAATTTCTTGGAAGCAACTACGCTCGGAAATTCCTAATTTCTTAGAAGTGACTACGCTCAGAAATTTTATTTGTTTTCGTGATAGCCTTTTTCGCTTCGAAACTAACCCTAATTTCTTGTTCTCTTTCAGGATGAGTAAACTGAACAAATTGGACTTTTTCCATTGGGAACAACTGGCTCTGGATATCACAGGTGGGTTCGTGATGTCCGCTAGCATATCAAGGCCGATGGAATTCTGCATATGATTCTCGAGCCTAGCCAGGACGTGCTAACTGTTGAGCAAGCTCATGCTTTGGAAGCAAATAGAGCAGCCTTAGAGGCAAAAAAGGCGAAAGCCCTCATCCTAATGACTCGTCATATGGATGATTCGCTCCAATACGAGTGTATGAATGAAGAAGACCCCAGAAGGTTGTGGGTCTCACTCAAAAATAGATTTGGCAACGTCCGTGACTCCCTGCTTCCTGACCTAGAAGTGAGATGACATAGCCTCCACTTTTGTGATTTCAAGTCAGTTCTTGACTACAACTCGGAAGCACTTCGCATTAAATCCTTAATGGAATTCTGTGGTAAAGAGATCACAAATGCGATGTTGATTGAGAAGACTCTCTCTACCATCCCTATTTCTGCATTGATGGTTGCTAAGAACTATCGAATCGATGTTACTGCAAGATGAATCACAAGGTTTCATGAGCTCATTGGAGCTATGAATGTCGCTGAAAAGCATGACAACATCCTTGTAAATAACTATAATTCGAGATCCGTGGGAACAGAGCATATTTCGAAATCCAATTATAGTTGCGCCCCAAAAAGAGGGCGCCAAAAGCGAAACCCTAATCTTAGGGATACTTCTGGATGTTTTGGTCCATATAATCGCTCTACTTGGGAAGGTAA
>BDJD01004652.1:10554-31600 GCA_002564525.1 Rosa multiflora | reverse complement strand
ATCTTGAAATTTACAAATACATAAAACAATAGATAAAATTTCTTTTTTAATAGTACTGTAATTGCTTTGTGATTGGTTCCAAACGCCTAAGTAGTATCTAACTATTTGCTCAAGATGAGTAGGAGAGAGTTGTTGTTCTAAAACACCGCCATATCCTACTTCTGAAGCATCGGTTTCTACAATTTTGAAGGAATTGGCGAGGGGAATGCCAAGGCATGGAAGAGTTTTTACATAACTTTTAATTTCTTTGACTAGAGAAGTATGAACTGATGACCAAGGTGGAGGGTTGGTTTGTAACCTAGCAAATAAAGGTTTGCATTTTTTTCTGAGATTTTGGTAAAAATCTGCCACATAATTTACTGATCCTAAAAATCTTTGTAATTGATTTTTGTCTAGGATGACATCAGGAAATTTGTCAGCAAACTGGATGACTCGATCTATTTGACTAATTTGGAGATGATGGATATTGAATCCTAAAAATCTAATATTGGTTTGAAAGAGTTTAATTTTTGAGGCAGAGACTACTAGACCATTGTTTTTGATAATGGTGAAGAATTGGTACAAATGTTTCCAATGTTGATCGAGTGATTGTGAGAAATAAGGACATCATTAATGTAGACTATGGAAAAATGACTATATGGATTGAATATGTCATTCATAATATTTTGGAATTCACTGGGGACATTTTAAAGACCGAATGGCATGACATTCCATTCATAATGACCGAAAGGGGTGACAAAAGCAGTTTTGTATTTGTCTTCTTCACTAATTTGGATTTGCCAGAAACCAGATTTCATATCAAATTTGGAGAAAATGACAGCATTATTTAATCTGTTAATGAGATCTCTTTTATTGGGAATAGGATATCGAATCCATTCGAGAACTGTATTGAGAGGTTTATAATTGATAACTAAACCTCTTTCTAATTCAGCATTTTTCTACACATAGAAGGCAGGGGATTTACTTTGTCGGATGATGTTTTTATGAAGTAAATCTTTAATTTCTGTTTTGCAAAATTCCATGACTTCTTGATTCATCTGAATTAGACGGGCTTTGATAGGAATATTTTTCTCATTGAATCCCTTAACATAAGGGAGAGTGACAATATGTTTTTTTCTATGCTAAAAGGCAGTGGAAATATACGAACATAATTCGTTAATGATTTTTTCTTCGAATGTTTTGATATTTTGTTGAAGGAAAGGTGCTTGTAGTTGAGTTTCTATTCTTTTGAAATTGATTTCTTCTTTGAGAAAGATGATCTGCTTATATTTTGCCTGAATACAATTTAGTGTTTTTGAAATAGAATTTTCTTGGAAAGCTTTTAGTGTATGTATTTCAGGATTGGATAAGAAGGTAAATTTGACTGGTTCACCAAATGGATAGGTGATAAACCCATCATAATCCCAACATATTCTGTGGTAAAAGGGTATATTAAGGTAATGAAAGGGAGTCCTAATATTACTTTGTCGGTTAAGTTTTTGACTAGGACAAATGGTGTTTTGAAACATACATTATTTTGACAGACATGTACTTTATATCCATTTTGGTTCCATTAGCTAACCTTAATGATTCTTTTGTTTTTTTCAAAGTATGTGGAAGGTATCAGGCCTTCTTGGATACAGGTGAGATCAGAACCGGAATCAACGAGTGCTGTCGTTACTAACTGAAAGTCATTGATTTTAAGTTGGACTGTGGTATACCATTTTTTAAGTTGGATTTGCCTAATAACACTAATAGTATTCTGTTCTGATGTTTCTACATCATGGTCTTTAGGAAGTTCTAGGTTAACAAGATTGTCATGAGAAGGTTGTATTTTAAGGAATTGCTGTTCTATTTTAATTAATTCATGTTTAATGTCTTTGTTATCATGACTAATTTCTAAATTTGTTTTTTGTAATAGTTGTATTTGGTTTTTAATTGTCTTTATTTATTGCTGTAAATCTTGGATTGTTATTTCTTTTTTACTATTTTTGAATTTGTCAAAGGTTGAAGTAAGACAAATTTTTTCTTGAGGGATATTAATAACATTTTCTTGTGTGATTAATTTCTTTAGCTTCTTGAGGTATTCTGATTTTAATTCTGGATTATCGATTTTGCCTATTAGATCAATTAATAATTCTTCATGTTCTTCTTGTTTAGAAAGAACATTTATTGTTTTGCGACAAGTATCTTTGCACCCGAAAGTGATATCAGGTGAAGAGTGTTCATCAGAATCAGTCGAGGTGGAAGTTTCTAGGGGCATAAAATCATTTTCACTATGATCTTTTTCGGAGTCAGTGTTTCTTAATTCTAAAAGTCGAATAAGATTTTCTTGTTCTTCTTTACTGATTTTTAATTGTTTAATAGTATTTTTTACTGGGCAGTTGTTGGCGAGGTGGCCGGTTTTGTTACATTTAAAACATTTGGTTTTACTTTTGTCAAAAGACTTTCTTGTTGAATGGGGATTTGTTTTTCTGGGCCATGATTTTCTAAATTTGTTTTTAGAGTAAAATTTGTTTGGTTCAAAATCATTTTTGTTTCTTGAGTAGAATCTATTACGGGTAAATTTTTTTCTTTTATGATGATAATCGAATTCATTTTTCTTTTTATGTCTTCGTGAAGGCGGTAGAGAAGGTAGGTCATATTGTTCACAAAAGTTTCCTAATTCATATTTGGCTGTTTTCTTATCTGATTTGATTTGAGAATTTAGTTTCATATCTATGCACATTTTTAATCCTTCTTTTTGAATAAATGTAATAATATTTCCATAAGTACTCTTACACCATATGTCTATATATATATATATATATAAACACACACATATCTATATACGGGAAGGATCTAAAGGGGACGTACGCAACCCAGAAAAAGTGCTGACGTCGACGCAACAGGAGCTTTCAGGACCTCTTATGGGCAGAAATCGAGTTCGGAGGAGGTCGGGATTGCAGGTTTCTGGGTTTCCATGGTTTCCGGAGAGCTCGCTGCACACCGCTGAGTTTCCGATCTCCTTCGCCTTCGCAGCTTGATCAAGGCTATTTGGGATGTCCAGAGGGTGCGTCCGGCACCCGCAGCGCAGCGATCGCTGCCTTCCCGAAGCCGGAGGAGGGACGTCCGCACTTTTTATGGGTTGCAGACATCCTCTTCAGAACTTTCCCGTATATATATAGATATATCGATATCTTTCTCTCTCTGTGTGTTTATACCCACACACACACACACATAATGAGGGACAGAGGAAGGCTTTATAATTATGATGAATCAGTGAAAAGCAACTGGGCAGGAAACACAGAGTTTATTGAAACAGAAGGGGAAGACCATGTGTTCCATATCTTCAATCCCAATTGTGAAAAGGCCAAGAGCTTGATCAATATGTGTGCGACTGTGTGTATATAAGGATATAGATATGTATAAAAACACACACACACACACACATATATATATATATATAATGGTTTACGGGTTTTACGGGCCGGGCCTAACGAGCTTTTAAGGGCTTTTGGCAGACCGGCCTACGGATCGGACCGGATTTTAAACCCCTAACTCAAGTCCGGTCTTCTATTCACCGAGGCAGACTTTTTAACGGATCGAGCCAGACTTTGAACCCATGGGCCGGTGGGCCTTCATCGGCCCACTTGATTCGCGAGTTTTTTTTATAAGCCCTATGGCCTGCACGGAAGAATCTAGTACGGGAATCTACGGAAAACAGTGGCATCCTGCACCATCGACACCAGATCGAGCCGATCCACAAAAGAAGAATGAGTTTGCCTAAGCTTGCGTTGAGATCTCTGAGGCCGCTGCACTCCAGAGTCCTCGCTCGCAGTCGTTTTGTCCCCTCACACAACCACGGCGATGATGTCATGAACCTCAGGTAAAATCATTACCAGCTGTCCTTTTACCATTACTGGGTTCGAGTGATTTACTTAGGCTTTTGTTTTTCTCATGAGACTAGTCCTCCCCCGATTCATTGGAGTGGTGGGTTTCTGGTGCCTAATACCCAGGCGGTTGTGATCGAGCGATTTGGAAAGTACCCCAAGGTGAAGTGGCCTGGAATACGTCGCTTAATTCCATTTGTTGATAAAGTCGTAAACGTGGTTTCCTTGAGAGAAAAGACTATTCATATTCCTGCGCAGAACGCTACGACCAGCAATTCTATTCCCCTTTCGGTTTCTGCGGAATTTACAATGAGGGTACGATCACCTCTCTGAATTCGGTTTTTATATCATTATGGTATGCTGAGTACTCACAAGCCCTCCTACAGATTTCGGACCCTGTGCTGGCCTCTTATGAGGTTGACAATCCCGTGGTCGAGACTATTGCTCTTGCCCAGCGTACCCTACGTTCTGTAATTGGGCAACTCACTTTCGAGCACATAGTACGGAATCATGCTTCCTTTCGTCATTGTCTAATGGTAGGTTCCATTACTTTTTTTTTTTCCTTTGCTGTTGACAACTATTCTTGCATAAAAATTTGGCGTCAGACCATATTGTAAGTAAAACATATCAAGATTATCTGATTGGCATCATCTTGCAGTTTGCACTCATCGAGGGGGCAGGGAGATGGGGAATTGCCTGTCGGAGCTTTGACATAAGTAAGTGTTTTTTAACTATTGTTTTATTTTATGCTCCAGAACTATTGATCCTTTAGTAAATGCTCATATATACTTGCTTAGATGACATAGCTGTTTCACCTGAATTTAAAAAAGCTCTTGAGGACCGGAAGGCAGAGAAACAAAAGAGAGGATTGGCAGGTAATGTAAAACAACAAGCAGTTTGGTCACAGTGTTGTGCATTATTGTTGATTGCTTTCTCATCACATTTTTCTCATTGATTGCACACCACAGAGGTTCTTAGCATTTCGTCTAATGCCCTGACAAGAGCTTATGGGTTAGAGGTGAGGTGCTTCTATTCCCTATATTGTGCATGTAGTGATTTCAATAGAATTCCCTGCAATGTAATGTGGAAATTTTGTTGATAACAACACCTAGTGCGTAGGGCCTCAATATTTAATGGGCAGGAGTAGATAATGTAGACAATGTTTACTGACAATGGGTTAGTAGGAATGGTTAGGCCGATAGGTTGCACCCATGTGGTCTGGTGTGTAGACGATTTCCTCACATGACCTTCCGAGCTATTTATTAGTCTCTTGTCTCTGTGAAGTGGTTTTGTGGGATTTCAATGTAAAGAAGGAAGATGTTTAACTGCATGACCTCATTTGCTCGGAAACCATGCTGAGTGAATTGTGTACTGACTCGTTCTCCTTCATTATCAACAAAATACTTATTCATACAAATCATCCTTTTATTTTTTCTTTTCTTTCTTCTGTTAATTAACTACTTTGTCATCAATAAATATTTCCTCCACTTTGTTCTTTCAACAAGTTTTTTATCTCTATCCTTGTTTCTCATTATTGAAAATGGTCAGATTAAATTAGTCTCGTTGTCTTAATTTTATGCAATGTGTGCAGGGTAAAGCTATTCCAGACACCTGTTTGCTCGGTGCTTCTCAATTCCATGCACCAAACCGGACTTAGGTCATGGATATATTGCTGGAGTAATTTATTTCTGAGAGATATTTTAAGAACAGTTTTCTTGGTCTTGCACATTATGGTGAAATCTAGAGCCGACTTTTGACCAAAAATCTTGTGTTGGAATGTTGTGCACATCTGGCTGTTTTACCATACAACTTTTATCTCACTCTGCTGGTCATGTGCCTTTTAAACAACATTATGGTTGAAATAGATTCTATATGACCTTTTAAACAAACAGTATTAATTTCTGTATAATCCTATATTCCAATTTTCGTTTGGGTGGAGGTGAAGAGTTTTGGGGCGTCTAGAGTGCCCCAAGGAGAAATTCAGTGACTAAATTATATTTTTGCCTTTGCAAATTTTTTGGATGAGAAAATTATGAAATCCGTAGGAAGTTATAACTGATGGAATCTTTATTTCATCAATCTAAAATTCCATTCATTGTAATTTCTATTATTTGTTTGTATCTATTTATGATTTGAAATTTGTAATAAATTAAGAAAGTTTAAAACAAATAAAATAGAAAAATGTCTTGTTTTAGAAATGAAACTTAAATACTACAAAAGAATTCGTAAATAAATTCATTTGCAGTGGGGATTTAAATAATGAATAATTGAAGTGAAGAATTTAAATAATGAATTCTTTTTTTTTTCCACAGAGAAATTTGAAATTTCTAATCTGATAATGTCAAATGAGGGAATTAGCTTATAGGTTAGGAATTATGAAATGAAAGTGAGAAATTAAATTCCATCATTTTTTCCCTCATCCAAACACACTCCAAAAGCTGGCGACGCTAGAGAAAAAAGAAACCAATGCCTAAGAGGAACTTTACATTGCAGGATTTGCCCTTGATCATTTGATGGAATATAGAGAATAACCGAGTATATTTAACTTGCATTATATAATTACAAGATAGAGAATGTTTAGTACACACTCCCCTTTCTTTGTAATGAAAAAAAAATTAATACAAGAAAAATCCCCAAAGGATTTCACACATACATGAGGGTCACTAAAGGTAACAAGATTACATGCCAACACAGATGAACTAATGAAGCAAATTTATCGTATTGGCCTCTAAACATGTGAGATTGATAATGGTGCTGATTCTTCAAAGAACTTGGGTCATCTGATCCAGCAAATAAACATTAACTAGCTCTGTACCTGAAAATAGCTTCAAATTAAGAAAATATTTTGGCTTAAATAAGGCCATGCAGGAGTCCTGAAGCCTGAAGCATAACCTATAGGAACAATAATCTCTAATTGCAAATTAAGTAAAAGCCAAGCAAGACTACCTCAATGATTGAAAGAATATCATACATACCTCACATCTGCAAGTTCTTCGTTTAGCTTGATGCAGAACCTGACGAGCAATTTCACAGCACTTAGATTCCAAACAATTGTAGCAACACATGAAATATGAAAGCAAGAGAAACAGTATGAGAAAGAAAGATCAGGTGGGCGTAGCAGTTGGTCAGCTGGTGAATTTATAAACGGCTGGTCTATTAATGAATGAACACTACAAGGGAGTGTATTCAATTCATATTTTAAAAGATCGTGTTTTGAGTTTTTATAATCCATAGATTTACTTGATCCACATATTTTTTTATATTTCATATGGAATCTGATTGAGGCAAGAGAGGGATTGTTTTAATTACCTAATCCAATAATTAGTTATTGGATGGGAGCAGATGCAAGATAGAATGGGAAAATGGGCCTAGAGCGAAATGGATGAGCGTCATCTATTGAGGATAGTAGTCATAGTGAGCTTCTTCATTTTTTGACCAAGAGAGAGTCCTTCAAAATCTTTTGGGAAGTGGCTAGATTGTTTTTGAGTTTTGATATGTATAAAAGTACTAAAAAATCTTCTACAATCTAGCATCTAATGAAATTCTTAAAAATCCGTTACTTTTGAATACCGCCATATTTGAATGGATAATTTTAAATTTTAATTGAATACAACAAGACTTTTTTAAATATTTATTAAATACCTATGGACTTTCAATATGAAAAAAAGAAAATCTTGTACTCTTAAATGAATACACGCCATGTTAATATGATTCGTACTTGAGTAATCCATGCATCAATATCGTTTATGTACACAAAACCAAAAAGAACGCTCTAGCACTACCATTTTGGACTCCTGACCTTTTATTGAAAATAGTACAAGCACAGTAGAGGGAACAAAATCTTACCTCTTCTCCCACCAGCTTCCTTAGTAGCCTTGGAGAAGAAGTCAGCAACTTTCGTAAAGTGCAGAAATCAACAAGAGCAATGTTAGATGATAAAGTTATCTAATTCTAGGAACATACACGTTAAATTAATCCAGAAAGTGCACATTACTGGGACTAAAATACTTGGAGTTAAAGAGTTCCGTACCTGACTCAAGTATGGCAGCTCTCTTTGCTTTGGCTGCCTTAAAGTCCTCAATAGCTTTCTTCACCTCATGTGGAACTGCTATGTCATCTGCAAGATAAGTCAAGCATTTGCAAAAAGATTTTTCTCAAACATAAAATTAAACACTTGCAAATAGTCATACTTATCTCAAACGCCTCACAAGACAAGCCCCATCTACAGATCCTGTCGTTGAGAAATGACTGCAAAATGATGCCACTCAAGAAACTCAATAAGATAAACTCAAAGAAAATAAAATTATACAAAGTGATGCCAAACTTTTAGACTGCCCAGGCAATGGATTATGTTTTACAGTGTACATGTCGACCACTAACTTATCCTGTATATAAAGAACCAAACCAAGACTTAAATTTCATGTCCAATTGTGTTTTAACCCATCTACCCATATATCTCTTGTTTTGGTCAGCCAAACAACCAAAATATACATATGCCACTAACTTATCCTGTATATAAAGAACCAAACCAAGACTTAAATTTCATGTCCAATTGTGTTTTAACCCATCTACCCATATCTCTTGTTTTGGTCAGCCAAACAACCAAAATATACATATATGACATGATAAACCTGACACAATACAGAAAAAAGCAACATCTTGAAGAAAATATATAGCTCAACATGTTTCTAAAATAAAATAAAATAGTTATCCAAAAGATAACGTGTTATCCTGTGATTCATATTTCCCAAATGACTACGACCCATTAGCTTTCCTCCATTATAAACCTGACCCAACAAGGCTTTACCCGAAATTTTTCATGTGCCTGGCGTTGTGTTAGCATGCTGATAAACCTACCGATATGTGTTGATTGAGGCTTTGCTGATCCTCCATTATCTGTTCAACAGTGAGTTCACCAATTGCATCAGACTGGGTACTCTGAGCAAGACCAATAGCCTTATCAATGGGATTGTCGACCGCATAAGTAGCTAACATAGGGTCCAAAATCTGCAGCAGACAAAAATAAGAGGAGAAAAGACGTTCTTACTACCCATTGAAAAATGTACTGAAGGACACATCCAATTCAAGAATGGGATACCTTGAGAGTTAACTGGCTAGTAACAGTAAGGTCCACATTGTTTTTGGTGATAGCTTTCTGGGCCAGAAGATTTATGGTCTTGGGTTTCAAGCAATGCACAGAAGCAATTTTATCAAAATACGGAATTAAGAAATATTCTCCAGATAATAGGGTCTTGGAGTATATTCCAAACCACCGCTTAATGACAACAGCCTGCCTGGGAGGCACCAGAACTCGACGATTCCCTGGAGTGATATGATTTCTACACATAAATACTATAATTAGAACCAGTATCATACGAGTATTGATCAAGGCAACCGTCAACCGAATAAGTAAATCACTCGATTTAATTCATACAAGAATAACTATCAATCAAATACTTGTAAAAAGACCAAAAATAATGCTCACTGGGTGATCCCTAAGCAAAGGTAAAAAATTTCACATTCTTCATTTCGGGGAGGGAAGATTAGGAAAAACCTATTTGATTGCAGCTTTCTCCAAACCACCAGAAAAAAAGCATGAGAAGAAAAATTGTACAATACCTCCTTGAACGGGGTGATGTTGTATAGCCTAAAGAAAGAGAACCATTCTGTAGGGAGTACGTTACTGGTATGCTAGGGGTGTAACTAAAGTAATGTCTAATATCTATTTTTTCGTGAAAACATCAGTTGTATTAATGAGGCAACAATTGCTATGAAAAAATTACAAAGGGAAAAGCGTGGACTAAGAGCTTAGAGCTTCATGCAACATCTATGCAAAAGATGCTGAGCCACAATGGAGGCACATCAATTTCTTCTTACTTTAGCGTAAAGCACGGATAAGCCATTGATGTCAAAACTCTGTGCTTGCATAACTCGAGTAGAAGAGTATTCTTCCAATTAAAAAGAGATCAACCTAAATAGTAAAAAAGTAACAAAACCCACATAATTTTCGGTGTCGAACACGAGCAAATCCACATACAATGAGCATTTGGAATCCAAATCCAAATCTTTTAATGGGCAAATGGATTTGTGAACATGCACCGCAAGATTTGAATCCCAACACGAGATGATTTAAAATAACTGGAAAAAAAAAAATTGAGATTTACCTGTCATCGACACTGCTGGCGTAATTTCGAACGGTCTGGAAACTATCCAACTCGAGTAGAAGAGTATTCTTCCAATTAAAAAGAGATCAACCTAAATAGTAAAAAAGTAACAAAACCCACATAATTTTCGGTGTCGAACACGAGCAAATCCACATACAATGAGCATTTGGAATCCAAATCCAAATCTTTTAATGGGCAAATGGATTTGTGAACATGCACCGCAAGATTTGAATCCCAACACGAGATGATTTAAAATAACTGGAAAAAAAAATTGAGATTTACCTGTCATCGACACTGCTGGCGTAATTTCGAACGGTCTGGAAACTATCTGATCGAGCAAACGAAGACGACGACGGAGAGAACTGGGAAAACCAAGAGCTGGCAGATGAGGAATGGTTGAGGTGCCATAGAGATCTCAACCCGTTAAGGGATTTAGGCTTAAACATTCTTTGTTTGCCTTTGCTTCGCCTCTCGCTCAAACTATTAGGCAGATGAATGAACTATTAGGTTGAGGTACAGTTTTTATTTTCCTACGTAGATTTGTCTTCTATTGCTTTCCTTCTTGTAAGCCGGGTCGGGTCGGGTCTGACTATATTTTTAAGTAAAACGGAAACGGGCCGGACTGAGTTTTATTATAAATCACAAGATCTAAACCCGTCATATAAAGCAAGGTTTGAGGGCTTTTTCGGGTCGGGGCAGGCCGGACTTTATTTGCAAAGAAATCTTTAAAGATATTAGTACAAAATTCACCATTATAAGAATCATGAGTTGAAGAAAGACATACTTTAGCCATTCTCAAAAATTACTGTGCAGCCACATACATACTTTCTTCCTGATAGGACTTTATATGAATTAAACATGTATGGAAGCTATATTCTATATAAACAACAGATTCATTTCCATTTCCAATATGCAAAAGAACTTGGCTTGTCGTTGCCTCACTATATATGGTCTGCATGATTATATGAGATTCCTATTTTTGTTTTTGTATGCATACACTGCCTTGGTGGGTCTCAAAAGTCTGCAGCTCCAGGACTACAATAAAAAAAACTCATGAATTGGAGTTTTCTTATTTGGGCATTCATGTTGGACTATGAGATATATGGAGGCACAAGACTTGATGTTCTATTTTCTACTGCTGGGAAGTATAGTAGATGCCTCTTCAAATAATTCAAGATGCTTGAAGCTTATTTTGAGCTGTAAATTAGCACTATTTGGGTTGTGTGTGCGTGTGTGTGTGTGTATATATATATATATATATATATATATATTAGTTTACAGGCTTTTACGGGCAGGGCTTGGCGTGTAGACCCCGTGAAATTCCGAACATCACTTTTTGACAAAATAATTTTTCGTGACCTTTGTTTGGCCAAAGACTTTTGAAAACAGTTTGGGCTTGGGCCTTGGGCCCAAGAATAGCATAAGGTTAGAGTCCAAAATTTACTTTGGACACCCAACTGACAGGTATGCTAGAGAACCTTGCCCAATAAGTTAATTGACCTTTGATCCGAACATCTCCCTTGATCCAATAAGGTTCTTGTAGCTCATAATAACATCTTTGCATAATTTTGAAATATACTTGTGCGTGCGTTTACGATTTCTCGTTTTATCTTATTCCTTAACCGTTGGTTGAATTCCTACTCGCCTTACCCGAAACTTACTCATCAACCATCTCACCGACTTTCAAAAGTACAATTTATTTACTCCTAACGTTTTTCAAACTCGAGCAAAATTCCGACAAAACTTACTTTGTCATTCGCCTTACCCGAAACTTACTCATCAACCATCTCACCGACTTTCAAAAGTACAATTTATTTACTCCTAACGTTTTTCAAACTTGAGCAAAATTCCGACAAAACTTACTTTGTCATTTTTTTCTATCTAAATACAAATTTGGTGAGGCCCAATCTTTATTTGGTCTTGCCAACATTTTAATTTTGAATTTTCTTGTATTTATCAATCCTACTTTTATCTCCCTATTATTTTAGATTTAAAACCTATTTTTCCATCCCATGCCTTGGCTGATCCAAACCCCTTTTCCACCTATATGTTGAGCTTGCTTGTACTGATACAAAGCCCAAGTTTTTTCCTCTTTCCTTGTTCATGTCAAAGTTGGGCAGAGGGAAAAGTAACCTCGTTCAGCTCTTCCCTTCCACATTATCACCATGCATATGGCAACTCCTCCAAGAACATCACTCCAGACCTTCAAAAGGGAGAGTCCCAAACCAGAGGTTGTCGTCCACCCCCCCTCTTCTCACCCTTTCTCTCTTTGCTGGGCATATCAGTGTGTTTGTATGCCTCGATACTCATGGTTAGGGACCTTCGATCAAAAAACTTTCTTCATCAAAGTTGTTCGCATGTGTCTCCTCTAGCCTCCAAATTTTAGCTCCATCGGAGTCTTTTTGAAACCTGTACACCCCTCGAAGCGGAAGCTGTTCTGGAGTGAGCCTGTTCCGGATTTCTGCTTGAATTCTCTCTCTTGCTCTACCCGAATCCCTCACATCTTACTTGAGGCTGATACCACCAGTTGGTAAGATTCTTGAACTATCAAGTTCCTATTTCTTTCCTCAATTTTTGGTTCAATAAATTCAAAACAACTCTTCCACATATTGAGTCTGTAGTGAGTATCATCCTTTCCATAACACTCTGTATATTTTTGGGTTGTTGTAACAAACTCTTGTAGATTTCAACTTGTCACTGTTGTTATTGAAACCTTGTTGCTTTAGCTTAGAACCTTTTATTCTTTCTGATCTTTTGGATTTGTGCTAGACCATGGTTATCTCAAACATTAAAATTGTGTTTGATTCCAAGAGCTTGTTTGTTTTATGGTTGACTAAACACCATGTCTTCAAAACATCATGTTATTGAGCTACAAGACCTCCTCTATTTAGTGTTAAAGGATGACCGAGATTTTAAGCCTTTAGAAGATTTAGATACTTTTTGTAGGTGTCTTAGAGTCTACTTAACCAGCCATTTTGGGTAACAAAAGAGCATTACACAAAAGAACCAATTTCTGCAGTTTTCAGTTTCCAGTATAATCTGACCTAGAAACATTCCTTTCAAACTAGAGCTGAAGCGTAGAGAATTTGGGATCAGTTCATTCTGGAGAAGGATAGTAGACACATAGATGAACATTCCAGAATTTGAATCACTCCAAAACCATTTTTCTAGTATTAGTTATGCAATTTTGAAATAGATGGACAGAAACTGATATTTCTGGAGAAAATCTGCACATTGTTTTACTTTAGCCTTTAAAACCTTCACTCTTCACATGGCTTCACGTAGAATTCTATAACCATTTCATTCTTACTGAGTAGGTTGTTGAACCATCTTCTTTCCAAAATTTTCCAAGAATTACCTCAAGTATTTTGGACACTCTTCCTTGGCCCTCAACAGTTCCTACTTAAACTCTGCTTCCAACTTTTGGCAACTTGTCTTCTAAAGGTGTTTTTGCTACTTTTTCCTGAAAAACCAACTCTCCCTTAGAGTCCTAATGGTCTGGTTATTAGTTAATAATTAGGTCCAAGGAAAGGTTTTCTTCGGAGAGTATTGAGAGTGAATAGCTAGCCTAGTTTATCATGATTAATGTCATTTATTTGGTCTAGGCTTGATATTTTGGTAGGATCTTGTGAAGTGGTGGTTGCTACAAGGTTGCATTGAGGCCAAGTGCTGCAAGAGAAAGCTCGAGTTCCAGGTAGGGGATGTCTTTAACTCTATCTATACTTTTCTTGCATATACTATGTTTTATATGAGGCCTCTTGCATGGTTTTGAAAATTATATGTTTTACAATTGAAATGGTTTGCGTGGATTGGATTGATGTGTTGGCAATTGATGGGGATGTAAGGAGAGGTCTATTCCTCCTTGAGCCACCGGTGGTGGGCAGTGTGCACCATGCCCTTGTTGTTGAATTATCCCCTTTGTCTCTAGCCTTGTGATTATTGAATTCCGGAAAGTGATTGGCTAGATGGACAGTTATGATGAAAGTTGTGGAAGAAGATCAATTACCGTGGGATTGTAGTTGGGTGGTGATGATCACGTGGAATCGTAAACCGGTTTTTATCTATTACTTTTTCTCAAAACGATAACTCATATTTTTAAACTTAGATATGGGGGCGGGCATGGGCAATGACTGGATGTAGGAGCCTAACCCCTACTAGTTTGTTTTGCAGGCTGTTGTTGTCGAAGCTTGGGTATGGAGGATAATCCTCGGAGGCCAAAATTTGTTTTGTTTAAAGTTTGTTTTTATTTGGTTTGTTTGATTTCGTTAAATTTTTGTAAATTTATGTATGGTTGATGATGTGTGTAATTGCTTACCACCAAAGTGGAACTCTAGAGTTAGAACCTCCATTTGAGTTTAGGTCCTAGTGGGCTAGACCTAGAAGACTCACATAAATTACCATTCAATGAACCTAATGCAAACTTGGGCTAAGAACTAAAAAAAATGTCGTAGGTTCTAAAACTCAACTCAACACCACCTTCCCTTCCTCTTCCTCGCCTAGTTCGTAATCTTGTGATTACGAGCCAAGCCCACTATACAAGCCCAAGAATTTTGGGCTTATAGATTTCTTGTTTTCCAACTCAAAGGCCTTGTCTCTTTGAGGAATTCTAGGCCCAAAACACTTGCTCCCTAAGTGTCGCGGGCGTAGGGTTCCTTGGGGAGGCGGCTGTGGTAATCCGGTTTCTAGGTCGCCACATGGCAGGCTTTTTCCTTGCAGGCCTCCATCGGCCTACTTGATCTACTAGCCAAATGATGAGGCCTACCCTGTTGTATCCTTCGTTTGACATGAATGAACTTAAGTTGATAAAAAAAAACAAAAAAACAAAAAACAAAACTATTAGGCAGATGGGGAAAGGTTGAGGTGCAAAGTGAAAAGTGTTGCCTGTAATCAAATATATTCTGGGTTCCTTACCGTCTTAAGTAGGACTACAGCTGGATTTATGTCGTGCACGGTTTGGATCGGGTCAAAAGATATTTATATTTATTGTGGTACAAAAGAGACAAACCTAAATCTAATCCATTTAATAATCATGTCTTAAATTTAAACTCAAACTCAATCAATTTATTAAACAGGTTACTCGTTTAATGTTATGCCTCATACTTAAATTTACATATTTACCAGTCATTTAGATGGTAACAACAACTATTTGTACTTTTTACCTTTATTTTGAACTTTTAGGGATACTAAAAATTGACTTTTTATTTTGTTCACTTTTTGAGAAAACTTTCTTCATGAAAATTGTAGAGCATGTTAAACCGAGTTCATAAACACGAAGCACGCTAAAATCGAAGTTGTAACGAAGAAGTTATAAGGGTTTAAAGTTAGTAGCAATTTTGTAATTATGCTGAAATCGTATTTTATAAATGCCAAGCTGACTTTCCATATTTTCTTCTTTCTCGCCGCCAACTTTCCGGCGTTGTCACCATCTCCTCTGGCAACCTATGGCCATGAAATTGAAATGACTTTTCCATCCATGTATGCAAGGTTCGAAAAATCGTTAGGCACTAGTCGAGCGGTGGGCTGGGGAGGAGCGCCCAGGCGCCTAGCCGGTTTTGTATTTTTTAATTTTTATTTAATTTTTATAACTTTTCTTTATGTAATTAAAAAATATATAAACTTACAAAGACTCAAAGAATAATAAAATTGCACCTAAAATATTCAAATTTTAAGAGAGTCCTAATTCCTAAATAAGCATATTGCATACATAAAGACTAAAGTAATAAAACAATTGCATTAGCCATTACTCTTCTTCACCATATCCATCCAAGACTCTTTCGGTATCAGACTCAAACTCAACATCCACTTCTTCTCCCTCCTCTTCCGTGTCCTCATCCGATACAAATATTAACCATAGTGTGTCCATCTAGTTAATTTAATTAAGAAAATTAAAAAGAACTTTGTATGCGTTCATCTTTGTTCTTGATTGATTCTATGCTATGACATATTTTGATTCATGATTTGATGTTTGAAACCTTGTCAATGTGTTAATAGTAGTTAATTACAGTTAAAAATCATTCCATTCATTTAATTCTACTTGATTCTGTGTTTTGATGTCATGACACATGTATATAATTACTTAGTTATTCAATTAAAACAAAAATCCTAAATTCCCTTTACTTGTATTTTTCGTAAATAATGTAATTATGTGTATAATATATAGTTTTGTTTTTCTAATGTTTTATTTTTCAGGAATTAATATGTTCCTAATCCCCTGTTGAGAACGATACTCTACTTACTCTTACTACATTGATAGAGTTTTAAATTGAGTACTAACTTTGTGCAGGTCATCCGTAATCATAGCTCCATGTGTCTATTGCCAATGGGGTCTCGACTTCATCGATAAATTCCCCATGGCGCTAGGCCAATTGAAATTCGCCATTGTGGCAGTGAACTATAATTCCAAGTGGGTCGGGACGGAGGCACTAACAACAATCATGGAAAAACATTTTGACCTGCTTTGGCATCCCAGAAACCATAGTCACGGATAACGGAGCCCAATTTGATAACGACCAGCTCAGAGCAGTTGTTGGCCAATATGGCACCAGGATACTCTACGCATCACCGGCCTACCCACAGACCAAAGGTTAAGTTGAGGTTGTTAATAAGATCATAAAACTGAAGTACTTGAAGAAAAGGCTTGACGACGCCAAGGGTATGTAGGCCTCCAAGTTGCCAGAGGTGCTCTGGGCTATCAGGGCGACGCCCGCGGAGGCCAACGTTTAATCACCATACTACATGGCCTTCGGCACCGAAGCGATGATCCTAGTGGAAAAGGAGAAACCCAGTGGCCAAGGTGCGTGTTTCAACCCGAGCACAAATGATGAAGGCTTAAAATTGAACAGTGACCTCCTGGAGGAACGCCGAGAGAACGCCCATGCCACCTTCGAAACATCAATAACAAAATGCATATAGCTCGGCACTACAACACACAGGTGTTCATCCTCTCCTTGTCCACCCAGCCCTGAGAGGTGGCATCTTGGTCCATTGCGTACAACCCTGATCAAAGGCTTGCCTCATCTTCGTAGTAAAGGCGGGACCTCATTCAAACGTGCTTGCCCACCGATCTACACCTTCCCTCCTAGCCTTCTACAATGCGTCTCTAGTCAGGGTGTGCGCCTTGTCCAACTCAATACACTCATTCACCAGGTGCTCCCTCCTCCCCTCCGAGTCAGCCAATCGCTCCTTCATTTCTTCCAACTTAGCCTTGAGGCGATTAGCCTCGGCACCCTTCTCAAGTGCTTGCTGCTCAAAGACCTAAAGCCGAGGCACCTCGGCCTCCGACTCATCCGCCAAAGGTGAATGCAGCTAAATCCGCATCTCACTGCTCCACTATAACTTCATACTCGGCATTTCGAGCGCAAGACTATCCAATTCAAGTCTCAGCTCATCCACCTGTAGCACGACACATTCCAGCTCATCACTCCTCAACCGGAGTGCGGTAATCTTGGAAATGGGAAAAAACCAGTAAGGCCTCGATGTCCGATCTCAAATCTTGCTCCCGAGCCAAGTTGCCCTCTAGTTCACACCTGGACTCTAGGGCCGCGAACAGATCTCTCTCGTGTTGGAACCTTCTCTCAACACCTTCATCAATGGCCAGTTGCAGTTCCCTCAACCGCTTAGGCTCGGCATTCAAAACTTGTTGCACCCCATCAGCTCGAACTCTCTCGACCTCCAAGGTAGCCTCCAAGCGAGCAATCTCTGAGGCATGATGATAAATCAAACTGTTTGAAGAAGAATAAATCCGATGTACATCCTACATACCAAAGTGAGGGGGTCATAATATAAACAGGAACGGCAACACAAAGTGAGCAATAAAATACTAACCTGCATTAAACCCTCCCGAGCACCTCGACAACGACAGTAGGGTCACCTCGGTGAATGCGACCTCCATCACGAGGAATGAGGCGCAGGTCAACCACCATGGCAGACATGTAAATCTCACCGATCCCAATCTCCCCATAGCACAAGTCTAGAGGTGGCAAACGGGCCAGCCCAGCCCGACCCAACCCATTTTAAGCGGGCCTAGTCGTGCTTCATGCCGTGCTTGGGCCGGCCCATTTATTAAAAATGTCGGGCTCGTGCCGACCCATTTACTTAAACATTAAGCCCGGTCCGGCCCATAACCCGAGCCCATATCGTACCGGGCCGTGCTTGTGCCTACCCACTATAAAGCACGATTTTAAAATCTTAATTTGAATAAATAAAAATTAATTTTATTTAACTATTTAGAAAATTAAAATAAATTAAGTTCTACAATATTTTTCTTAATCTTAGCTTTTTAAGATTAGTTTTCTAATATTTTTTTTATATTCCACTACAAGAAAGAAAGAAAGAAAAAAATAACTCAAAATATATTGCTTGTAGTATATTATTGTGAGATTAATCTTTATTAATATAATGATAAAGATTTAGTATCATATTATTCTTTTCTTCATTCTATAGTTGTATAATTATGAGATTAGAAAAAATACTTTATGTCAAAACAAGGATATAATGTTTTATTTCACTATTTTGACAATATAAAGAAATAGCATTAGTGGAATTGTCATGAGATTTTAAATAAAGAGGTCTAATATTCAAATCTCATCATTGTGGTTTTTAAATATTTTTAAAAACAAAATGAAATTTTGTGTTTGTAACGGGCCGGCCCACAATATGTCGTGCTCAGGCCATGCCGGGCCAATGGGCCAATATTCCTAGGCCCAACCCAGCCCGTTATTCTAACGTGCTCAGGTCGTGTCGGGCCACTAATGGGCTTGGGTCTTGCCGGGCCTCTTTTAAGCTTGCCTGGCACGTGCCGTGCTCGTGCTTAGCAACCCATTTGCCACCTCTAAGCTAGTACGGTTCTACACGAGTCAGATTGCTGACCACCTCGGCCTAGGAGTGCCGAGACCCACTAGAGTGGGATCTAGACTTCCTACCATCGTCACCACCCTGCCGAGTTTTCTTCTTGGGATGTGGATTTACTTCGCACAGGCTCGGCGCTCCGGGCATGAGTAGCCCACACATTCAAAGGCGACAACTCGGCCATCCTGAGGCACTACACGGCCTGACTCAGCAGCTCCAACATCACCCACAACAGACACCGGCTGACTCCCCACCTCAACCTCGCCTGAATTGTTAAACGACGGCTTAGTCTGGTGAGGCACCTCATCCAGCACACCATCACGAGCCGCGGCCTCCCCAACATCTCCTACACTCGACCCCTCCAGGTCCACAACTGACACTTATACTCCTGGGACGACCTAACTCTTCAATGACTGGTTGATGCTCGGGAACCGATGCTGGGGGGACTTCCTCATCCTCGTTAGCCATGACCATCTGGGCTCCCTCTTCTCCTTTAGCAGCGTTAAGTCAGAGCAGATTGGCGGCCCCTTCAGGAACCCCAGTATAAAGCGGCATTTCCATGGAAAAATCCACTAGGAAATCCCTATCAACAGCCTGTTGAGTCTCTAGATCAATGTTGGCTGGGCAAGCAGCTTCTGCCTCCCGCTCCAACTCGGCCAGTATAACCTCAGTGGGGACCTTGGCGTATGGCGCCGCACACGTACTGCTACCCTTGCCAGCCATGTTATCTATAAGGAAGAGATACGTTAGATAATCACAATAACACAAGACAGTAAAAAGACAGCCAATCCTCACCAGGATCCCTCGCCAACATCCATATAGCATACATCGGTAATCGACCTATAGAACCCCCTCGTACGGGCAGAAAATTTACACTTCACCCTAAGAATTCACTTCCTCTCAAGATCACTAAGGGCATAAGGCCCCTCCCCTATATATTAAAGAAAGAATTAGTACACTCGACAAACCAAAATCTCCAAAGCAAGTACTCCAATTACAATACTCACTAATGGGTTGAAAGCGTGCGGGCGCCTCGACTCCCTAGTCAGGCAGCTGCTAAAAACCGCCGGCGAAGTAAGGCTTTTTCACCCACAAGGGGCTGATATTGGTGACACGATCCTCAGTAATAGACCCATACTTCCAGGGCCTCAGTGTAACACACCCACCATACTTCGTTAAGTAGGAAAGCTTATACATGGCGGCGTTGAACTCGTTATAGGTCAGACATTTTGGCCCACACATCTTCCAAAGAAGTATTACCCCAGTCAAGATTCTGAGGGCTTTGGGAGTTAGTTGGCCAATGGCTATGTTCAGCGAGTACAAAAGATATTCCAGCCGCCGAGAGAGAGGAAAACACAAACCGCAACTAAACTGATATGGGTAAAATAAGGTCCAAAAGCGAGGAGGATGACTAGCCCACTCGGTATCCTCAATGGGTCGAATGTAAACAGTATCAAGAATATGCCAATTACACCTCAGCTCATCAATCTCCTTTTGGGTCATACTCATGCCCGGTTGATCTATGCCGACAACATCATCTCCAGAACCCAGCACAATCCTACCTCGCTGATCAGTCGCCAGTACCAACTCTTCTTGACCCAGGTAATTTGGTGAGATGGAATTCTTGGCCCTCGAGGACTCTCGGAGTCCACGGGAAGCTTCCTGCCTAACTTCCTCCTCGGCTTCATGACCCCGAGGGCAGACCCTGCCTTGGTTCGTACCTAAGGGCCCCACATCGGATTCAGCCTCCAGCCTCACACGTTTCATACATGCCATAATATTGGCAAAAGTCGACGAACATTAGTAAGGGTATCAACACCACTTTCCCTCCAACCCCATACACCAAAACTGGGACAACTTTCAAACTAGACCAAGGAAAAACCACCCAGTGAAGGCACAAAGCCTAATATGTTCTCCGACGACAACTACCGCCACCATACCACCAAGCCTTACCACCCACAAGCCAAGACAACACCGACCGAATAAAACCCACAAAAACAAAAAGAAGAAAAACTTGAAAAAATAGAGCAACCCAACCAATAAAAGACCAGAAAGAAGAAAAACCATACATGTTTGAGTAAAGGAAGGATCTAACCGCAACCGCACAACACTGGCGAACTCAGAACCCTAGCTGACATAGACGACGACAGGCGCTTCCGGGCAAACTTCGCAAACACAAAACTC
>BDJD01004650.1:40012-58241 GCA_002564525.1 Rosa multiflora | reverse complement strand
AATTGTTGCACTGTGATAGTTGAATTAATCGAAACTCGGTGGGATAATTGTAGATACACCATCATTTTCATCACTGCCCCCAAATAATTTAGAGCATTTGGACAAGTAATTTTGCTTGCTATAACAGTTGTTGCATCGATTTAGCAAGTTAAACCATCATAAATTTTCCCTGGTAATACATGAAATCTATGCTGCAGTAGTTTTATTGTCATCAAATGGGTGCTCTGGTTTCTTTCAACTAATGGCCTCTTTTCAGGCATGTTGATGCTTTAGAGTCGTGCTGTAGCCTTGTAAAAGTCGTTGAATACCTAAATTTGTTCTGGTGTCCACATTTCCCCTGGACTATTATCTCATATTCTACACTTGTTGAACTTGGTTTGGTAGCCTTAGTATTAGACACCCACCACTCAAATGGTAAAGCTATAGTAAACTATCAAATTCATGTTAAACATATCTTATTACCTATGAATTGGAAAGACTGTCCATAGGCAATAAGGAATATTAGTTAATGTGTTATATTCTTGGATGAAAGTAGCTGTAAGTTATGATCTTCTCTGGATTCTGTGTCTTGTATTTATTGGTCTTACTGGGAGACTTTATTCCTTGTAAGCACGTCAACATACCATGGTGGGGTTGTGTCGTATCTTTGTAGTTTGTAACGAGTGGCAAGGGTTAAGAGAGGTGGAAACTTAGTTGACAACTTTTATAAATTGCTTGTCATTTGAAGTGCACCTTCTCAAGAGTTTTGTTTTTTGGAATTGTGTTAGGTTCTGATAGTTTCAGATTGCCTGAATAAACATAGTGGCATGTTTATTATGTGCTTTTAAGTGATTTTGAATTTCATGTTCAGTTGCAGAAGAACTTGGTTAGTTAGGTATTGTGGCTAGATTAAGGACTGAGTTAGGCAGTTAGGCAATAGAATTTGACCTTTGTACATCTGTTGTATGCGCCATTTGAATATTATACTGTTAAATAGTTTCAACCCAGATGGCCAGATGCTTAGTTTGCTGACATCGATTTTTGATTTTCAAATAGGCTTTTCAGACATCTTGGTTTATCCAAGCATGAACTTTGAGCATCCCAGTTCGAGTGATTGCCGATACACAGAGGTCCAATCTGCTGATCAGGACTCAGCTGAACCACAACAGAAAGAGAAGGTCAGTTATGGGGATGAGAATTTTACTGCCAAAAGCCATGTTGGGAAAAGTTTTGCAGAATTGACTGCGGAGGATGTAGAAGGAAGAGAATTCGCCACTCTGGATGATGCCGAAAATTGGTATAGAATGTATGCAACTGCACTTGGTTTTATGACAAGATTGCAGAGGGTTACTAGAGGGATTGGAGGCAGGATAACGAAGCGAAGATTGGTTTGTAATAAAGAAGGTAAAAGAGAAGCAAAGTGGCTGCAAAAAGAGGACCGCGTTAGTAATGCAAAGCAAGAGACCCGATGCAACTGCCTAGCAGCATGCTGTATCCATTTCAATAAGAATAGTCAAACATACATTATCACTGAATTCAAAACCGAACACAATCACGATCTTGCCATGCATTCCAATGGTTCGGTTACTAATTCAGACATGGGACACCTCGGTGCAAGACGCACTTGTTCAGTCAGCACCTCTAGGGCAGATGACTACACGGTGAAAAGCAATGGGGGGTTTGAGTTTGTGGGAGACACTGAGAAGGATCTATTCAACAACATAGAGGCAGAGCCAAGGGCCAAATTGTTTAATCAGGTATACTCTGATGTAACTTAAGGTCGGATACTTGGGACAGTAATGTTCCGGTTTTATACTATATTTATCTGGTGACCATGATTGGAAAATAAGAACAGTTACAGGGTGCATAAATGAATATGAATCAGTTTGGGCCTGCTTCGAACAATGTTGTATCGGAATCATATTTGTGTGTAAGTTGTAATAATGATGAAGGTTGTCATGTTTGCAGGGGGAAGAAGCTGCATCAATAGTGGAGGTGAGTGACATTACAATGCCACCTTGGAGCATTAACCTAGTAGGGTTTGGCGATGAGTATAGATGCGATCACGTTGACATACCACGGGGAGTGACTTATAGCTATGTATCATTATCACCACATGTTAAAGCGGTAATTGCAGCCGAATTATTTCTGTAGTCTTTCAGAAATGGAATATGAAATGGATTGACTCATGCGGGTTGGGTTGGGAAATTTCCCCATCTAGTTTGGGATGCAATATTGGGTTCCTCAAAATTAAGTATGTGACGCGATGTGATCTGTAACACAGGTTAGTGCCAACACAGCGTCAACATTACTTCGGCAGATTGCTGGTCTGACATCAATAGCAACAGAGCAGTCTTTAAAGGCGCGTGACGAGATTTTGCGCCTGAAGAGGGACAGTGTGAGGGTTCCATCTCAAACAGGAGATGAAAATACATTTGATTGATTACATTGTATTAGTCGTATTCACTAAGTCCACTTCATTGACATTGTAACATTTATTATTGTTTGTAACAGGAGCTGGCACTCAAGACAAAGGAAGCTGAAGCTGCGGTGCTGAAGAGGGAATTAGTGAGATGAACATTTCTTTTGTTATTTTGGTCACAAGAGTTTTACATAATTTTCACTCACTCGCAAAGGAAATGATTACAGGCTGAGTGTCGGCGAGAGTTGGAATTGGTGAAGTCGGCAGATAAATATAGGTACAGAACCATCGAAGAGGTTGGCGGGAATTCTAAAAAGCAGGTTCGTCAGCAAAATGAATTGCAAATGTTGGCACTAAACTGCATTATAGGGATCGACTGTGTACTTTACAATTACTTGTGATTTAAACCCATTCGTGCAGATTACAGAGGATAACTGCAATAGGGGTCAATCTCCAGAGGGTGGTGCTGATATTCAACTTTTATGCTCACTGGGTGGGTGGAAAAGTGGCTTTGCCCCAGACAAAGATATGGAATTTGATTCAAGTAAGCGTAAGAGGCGATAACGACTTGAAAACAGACAATATTACCGATAGTGACGAGGTTGGCTTCCGAGCAAAGTTACAAGTTGGGTTGTGGTGTCTGTGGAAGGATGGCCTGCCGGACCCGGTAGAAATTGAGGGAAAGGCAAATACTTGGAAGGCAAAAACTGGCTAGACCGTCCGTTCCCTTGTCTTGTGTCCTAAACTTAAATTGTAATGCTTGCAGATACTTCAACTCTTGGACTAACAGGATGAGGGGCTTTAATACCTTATCAACCTGTTTAATTCAATGATAACCTTGTACTTATTCATACACCTTGAAAAGACTATATCAGTTGAAATCTGTTACTGGTTTGACTCAGTTCAGGGATATGAATCACGATCTCACAACATTTCCCCAGCAAGAATGAGAATGATCACCAACATTAGTTGATGGATCTCTGCAACAGCTAGTTCCTGATGGTGAAAACAGGATTGGTACAAAAAGACCCGCAACCCCCTTACAACGAGCCAAAGTCCTCCTGTTCTCCAAAAGGCTCTCATTTGATGCAGTCTTCCTCACATTCGTCGAGAGAGGATCGCTCGAGCATATTACGCTTATTTTAGTCATTGACACATTCATAATCAATATGTGCGGGTTCATCATAAATATGGGCATGTAGCTGTTAAGTTTTTAACTTGGAATCGGAGGGATTGGGATGTCTACGGTTCCTTCCAACATAAGAATTTTTTTTCATTGAAGGCCCGAGGGACGACTCATCCTAGATGCACCAAAGTCCCACTATAACCATCCTTTCCAATTGCCTTCTGTTTATCTGTTCATAGTTCATCCCACCACCAATTTACTGAGCTCACCACTTTCGAAAATGGTCGACCGATTCATCTAGAGTCTGTTTAGATTGGAATGACTACTTTCGAAAATGGTCGACCACTTTCGAAAATGGTCGAGCAATATCTAAATGGTCCGCAAGGTGGTTGGATAGGTCCACAAATATCAAATTGGATTCTTTGCAAGAATGATATAATTTCTTTAGTGTTCTTTACATAGGATGGTCTCTATCCTAATTTTGCTAAAGAGCAAGCTTTGCAGAACGAATGATGAGCTTTAAAAATAACCAATGAGGATTTTGGTTGAGCCATGAAGTCACTCAATCCGTTTGGTAACTCCAATTAAATATGACCAGGAAAGTAGGAAGAGATGTCGGTGGAGCGAGGCTCACTTAAATACCACTAATCTCAACTAGTTTCCTTAGACATCATACTTAATTAGGTGAGCCTAGTGAGAAAGAGTTAATCCAATAAGTCATTTTATTGATTAAGGCATGATTGCCATTACATAATTCTTGGAAAAATAAAAGACTATTCTAAATAACAATCTGCGGCATTTTGTCTTCATCACCAGATTTAAAGTCTTTGTGAACTCGATGTCTTGATCACCATGATGCGACCACCTTCCTAGGTATATTGCAAATTCAGGTCCATTGATAAGATGTTCCATATCAGAAATAGACACCATAAAGAGGATTCTCCCTTGATTGAGGCGCAATGACGCAATGTGCATGGTCCCTAGGACCTGTGGCGTTGGAAAGTGATGACCTGGCCAACGTTGGCTCCATGGTTTCCAACCCTTCGTCCCTCAAAATCACGCCTCCTACGGTTGTGTGATTGTCGCCTTGGGCGATTACCTTCATGAGCATTTCGATCGCATGGATCATGACGTCGATGACGACTGTCTCTAGCCATAGGACGATGTTCTTGATGGCTATCTTGAAGCCTATCAATTTCTCTTTTCACAAGTTCGTTGCCATGTCTTTCAGCAGTGGTCATAGCTTCAATAAGCTGTAGAAAACTTGTTATCCGTCTTGCATTTACATGAGTTTAGAATAAATTAGAGGACCTCATAGCATAGACGGGGAAGGTATTGAGGATTTTCTCAATCAATTGGTCTTCTGTGATCGTCTTTCCATAGAGACGATCATTGCTATGATGCGGAGGGCTTCCGAATAAAATTGCATAACTGTGTCAAATTCAGAGAAGCGAAGATCTTTCCATTCTGCTTCTGTATTCGAAAGGATGGAGTCACGAACATTGCCATATCGTTCGCGAAGCACTTGCCAAAGCTTTATAGCGCTATCCTCATTTATGAACTCAAACTGGAGGTCACTATCCATGTGACGTTTCATGAAGGCAAGTGCCCTGGAATTATCTTTCTTAGTTTGAGGGTTTGGAGCTGTTTCTATAGGACAAACCTCTTGGATTGTATGCAATAAATCACAGGCAATAAGGTGGATCTCGATGTCAATGGCCCATTCTAAATACCTTTTGCCTGCATAATCCAATGAGACAAAATCGAGTTTGTTCGTGTTTGACATCTGATTACATGCATTTCTATGCACGTAATTGCACTCTAAATAATAGAAATTAGTTAATCCTCAAGTTAATTATTATGTAATTAATCTATTTTTATTTATTATGTGGGAAATAAGCAAAATTGCGGAAATTGAGAGAAAATGGTGGAAAATTGAGCAAAATGGAATTTCCGACGAATGGATGAAATTGTTAATGCGGGTCAACCATGGTCAATCTAATTGCCTCCTATAGTGTGTGCGGAATTACATAAAGAAGAGAAATATAAAAAAAATATTTTACATAAATGATGCAACTTAATTAATTAAGTTAATTAATCACTTGGTTAATTATCTTAATTAATCGATCAAGTTTTGGTAGAAGCCATGCACGGCATGCATGCATGAGGTTAATTATGGGTGATGGTTTAATTAAACATGAGATGCAACCACTCCAGTCTTGCTGTGCAGCCCATGTTTAATTAATCATGATGCTAACCTCAGAAGCCCACACGGCAAGTCGGCCATACCGAGCCACGTGCCCATTTTGGTCATTTTCTCACCTCAAGCCTAGACTTATCATCTCATGTCTGACTTCTCTCTTCGACCAATCAGCCACCCACTATATATTTGGATCCTCTTCCTACCCTAGACACCAACACACAACAAGAACAGTAGCCGCACATCACCAAAACAGGGCAGCCCTTTGGGCTGCTCTCACTCTCCCTCATGTTTGAACTCAAAATGAGCATTTTGGCCTGACAAGACGTGTCTTGGAGAAATTGAGTCAATGTCAGTGGCTTAAGCTATATATTGTCGACAAGTTCGAAATATATTATTTAGAGGCTAAATAAAGCATACCTGCAGAATTATGGAAGATTATGCGAGCTGCAAGAAAATGAAATGATGGAAGCATGAAAATGAAAAGTCAACTTTAGCACATTTTCCTACTTCGGCTAAGAGAAACCGAGCTAAACAAGGAAGGGGCGGCCGACTAACCAAACGAAATCTAAATGAGCTTAAACTTTTCAGATTCATTAATTCTAGACATCTCAAGGATCATTTTTTACCTCCTTCCCCTCCATTTTTCTTATTTTGTTTAGTTTTTCTTTTGGATATTTCGAGGGCTACTCACTCAAAGTTTCAAGGATCCATCAAGGGGCCCAATTTCTACAAGATTCAAGATTTGGGTATTTTGCGGGGTTGTAATTCAAGGCCAGTCATGCTAACTCCATAGCTATTTGTGACTATCCTTGTTTTCTCCTACACTTCTCTACTCTTTGCTATTTGAATTTTGATATTCATAAATATGGGTTGTGAGTAGTTACTTTTGGGAGCTAGGGTTTCTAACTCTAGCTCAATTTTGATGTAATAGACATATTTTTCAAGTGATAAATAATGTATTTTCATATGGGTGCACTCTAATTACTATGCTAATTGATTCTTGATTCATGAATTTAGGGAATTAACCACTCTCTTTGTTATGTGTTGAGATTTGTGATGTGTGATACAATTGGTGGTTCTTTTGTTCACTAGCTTCATGTAATTAGTTTGGTGTGTCAAGTAGTTGCTTAATCGAGAATTAAGGATTGCCTACGTTCCTATTTTCTTGTGCCCTTCGCCTTTAATCCTAGATGTTGTGGCCCTAGCAAGGCATAATGATTAGAGAGTTCACTCTTGCCTTAACCGGAAGAATGGATACCAAATAAGAGAAATTGACTTAGTGGCCTTAACCGGTATTAGGTAGAGAACTAAGTAATCGTTACATTTTAGGTTGTAACTATTGCATGCTTAAATCCCTAATTTCTAGAGCTCTACCCCTTTAGTTCATGTTTTGGTAGCCTTAGTAAGGTACTAACTCATGAATTAGAGAGTTCATATTTGTCCTAACCGAAAATGTGAATACCCTCAAGAAAATTCAGCTTAGTGGCCTTGACCGGCATTAAGTACATAATTTGGTTCTCATGAAGATATGTTTGTTTGCTTGAAATGTGTTCGTTGTATTGAAATTGCTAGAGAGTGATCCCTATCACCCAAAATCTATCTCGCTTTTATTTTTCTTCATTTTTAATTGTTGTTGTTAATTTAGTTTTTGACGTAGTTTTAAAAAAAATTTAAAATCACAATTTTGAATGACAATTTCTACCTCATTGTAAATAGCCATCACTAGGCTCTTAGTTTTGATTAGGCTTCGGTGCAAACCAAAGCCGAGCATTGCTAAGGCTTGGTGCCTTAGATTAGCATTTTTATTTATTTTCTTTTTCCTTTTCTTTTGTTTAGTGACTTTAGTTCCAACTACCCAAGAATTGTGGGCTAGCCACTAATCTCCGTGGTACGATAATTTTGGGATTAATATTTCCCTATCTTGATAACAATACGTACGGTTGCGTAAATTTGTATCAAATCAACATTCTGAAAGATGAAACAAGAACAAGTTAGTTTCGGAGTCAATGCTTCCACGAAAACTAATAAATAAGATTTCCGAGCTATGCTACCAACAAATTGATTTCCAAGAAATTTTGGATTAGACCGAAACAGTTATGTTTATATGGTCATAAATCGATGCTTACGGACGATCTTAGTCCGAATCTTACGAACACTCTTAGTCCGTAATATTTCGATGCTCACGAACGCTCGTAGTTCGTATAGCATGAATCCCCACGATTCCGCTTTTCAAAGAATCGAACCAACGTTATAAGAAATGTGTGATGTAGAAGAAGGGAGGTTGCAACTCCCCGAGAAAACGAAAGAAATTTAAAATACAAGAAAGCAGGAACTTTAATCTTAAAAACTTACTTGTTGAAATTCAGAGAAGATTCACTTCTAAATAGCTCCCACTGCGATTGGTGTATGGGTCTCAAAATGACTCCAATGGGGCTGAAATTTGGAGATCAGATAGAAGAGACAGAGGCGAACAACTTTGATGAAGAAAGAATTTTGATCAGAGGTTCTGAACTAGATGTTTCGGGCTTGAAAATAGACTGATATGCACAGAAATGAGAGGAGAAAGTGAGAGGAGAAGGATGCAACGGGTGTGTGGTGGTGCTGCAGGGGTAGCAGGCGTGAGGCGATGATATCTCGGGTTAGGTGCAGCGGTGGTGAAACTAATGGTGAAGAAGATTTTGATTTTTGGGTTTTGATTCTTGTGGTTAAGGCTCATGCTGATAACGTGTTTAAGAATAAAGGATTCGAGAGAGATTGATGAGAGAATTGTGTGTTTCATTATGGAGAATGGGAGCCCTATATATAGGGATTACAAAGTATATGTTCTAATGTTATAAGGAAAACTATTTCGAAGATGAGTGACGAGGTCTTCCAACTTTTGTAAAAGCAGGTGTACATAAGCTTAATTAAGGTTAACATAGAAGTTGTAGTCACAAGTGAATGATGCATAATATACAATAAGTTATTACAAAATCTAACTTTGGTTGCTTAATTAAGACCTTTCATTGTTCCCATATTCTTCAGGAAGGAAATACGGTGGCTGATAGAATGGCAAATATGGACTTACTTTCTCCATCCCTGGTATGGCATGCTTCTCCTCCGCCTAATATATCTCCTTATCTTTGTATGGATGATCTGGGATTCTCTTACCTTCGTCATGTTTAACTCCCTTTCTTGCATGAGTTGGTGTTGGGCTTATTTTAACATTGGCTGCTATTTTTCCTACATTCCTTATAATGCAAACACTGGGCGCTATTACTTGGACAAGATGTTGCAGGGGTTATTTGGTTTGATTACGAAGTTGGGTGCTGATAACTTCTCTTGGCAGATAGGCAACTTGTGTTTTTTCTTCCATTGTTTTGCTTTGCAAGCCGTTTAATTATCTAGAAGTTAGAGAAAATTTTGAGGTTTTGCTTCATTTTTTTCCTTTCTTTAGTTGTATTTTCTTTTTATGTTATTAATAAAATAAAAATAGGGGGACGGGTGGTGGGTTCCCAGAGTGTGGCAAACCCCTCTCCTTTGGGATTGAGGGTGGGACTTGTTCCCTACATCGTTTGCCTCCGAGGAACTAATACCGCCTAATCCTTTATTCATTTAAAAAAAAATTAAGAGATGAAGGAAAAAGAGAAATTATGAAAAAGAACCAAAAGTATGAACTATGATGAAATATAGACGCATAAATATGTGCGCTCGCGCACTCACACACATAAAGACAATACCGGCCAGTTTTGAAGTACCTAAAACATCAGTGGGAAAAATTTTGATAGACAGAAGAAAGTGTATGGGTTTGTCCTTGACTGGCATCATGACATGGTGGGATGATTCTCCTGCTTCCATCCTTCAGTATTGTCGGCGAGATGAAGTTTGTCTCCCAAATTTTCGAATATGTTAAGTTGTTTAGGTTGTTTCTATTGTTTATCTGATTTCTCATGAGGGAGGCCTTGCTCTTCCTCTATAGTTGTAACCTTTTTTTTTCTCTCTCTCAATCAATTGGGTTGGAGTGCTTTCTCTTTCCGGTCTCCGTTTTAACCCGAAAAAAAAAAAAAAAGGTGTATGGTGGAATTAAGCAGCAACATCCAATCGTGCTTTAGTTCTGTTAGTATAGTATTGGCATTCCTTCTTCACAAAACTCTATTCATTAAGAAGCCCAAGCCCATACTTGTTTAAATACAATTGTTGTGGTTGACTTGGTTGTCTTGCTATCAAAGACCCTCGTGAAGACTGGAAAATCAGTTGCTAGCAGCTTTCCCATCTTAGCATAATTGATCAATTGCAAATTGCTTCTTTTTCTCTTTGGGGGCTGCCTTGCTGTCGAAGACCAAGACCAAGTTTGAAGACTAGTTCAATTAGAACTTTCTACCTCATCAATTTGCTGCTTTGCTGCCTTGTTGACGTGCTTCCCCATCCCTGCCATCTCATCTTGCTGTCTTGTCCAAGATCAAACTTCAAAATTGAAGTTCAAAAGAAGACCCCTCTTCCCATGGCTCAAGTAAGCTCATGCATGGCATCTCTTTCTCAAACCCAATGGTTTTTCATGGGTTCCATTCCTATGTCAGTTTTGATTATGGAGCTTGAGTGTTTTGGCTTCTTGAATTGGTATTCCCAATTGAAATTAGGAGCATGGGTTTACATGGGCAATCTGAAATTATGGGTATGGGTTTACCTTCTCAAATTGAGTTCAAGGGTTCTTTGAGTGAACTGTTCTTTCTCTTCCTCCTCTATATATATTGGTTCTTTGTTCCTATTCGGGTATTGAAAACACTTGTGCTTTTCAGTCCCTTTGTTTATCAAGAGTTTATCTCTTTGGTTTTCTGCTTTTCAAAGTGTATTGTTCCATGTTGAAAACAATTTGAAAAACACAAAACCATTCATGCGTATTCATCTCTTGCATCCCATGAGTTTAGTTGGGAATTGTAAGCTTCAAAGTTGAAATCTCCAAGTCGAACTTGCTGTGTTCATAGCTTGTTTCATAGTTGAGATTTCTGAGTTGTATCACTTGTTTAAACAATTAGCAAGTAGTGATTACACACAGCCTAGTGAGTCAGTCTAGGAAGGATTGTCGCGGTCAGTTCAATCCCTGTAGTGGAAACTTGTAATCTGTTTTTCATTAGTGATTTGGTTTTGGTCTTTCAAGTGTAAAGGCCACGCAGATGTTTTCCCTTGATAGGGTTTTACTGCGTCAACAAAAATCTGTGTTTTTTAATGCTTTAGTTGGTTTGCTTGATTGTTCAATATATTCTGTTCAATATCAGCACTCAGGATTGATCACCAGTTGCAATCCCTAAAAAAGTTTTGAACAAAAAAATTGGTTGTGAGCCTATTCACCCCCCTCTAGGCTCCTTCTAGGATCTTCAAGTTCCCATTCAAGGATCAAATACACATCTCTCACTCTATCAGGTGCACTTTGAAACTTTATCCAGAATGTCAAAAACACTGTAGAGACCCACAACGACAAACAGAAACCTGCCTTCTTTTTAACACCTGAAACTTGTCCGTAATTAATTTGAGAAGGGGCCTTGTCTGCAATGAACCAACTGAATTGTAGACCAACAGATGCCGTCAAGATTTCCGTTAGATTGACCGCGTCAACTCACATAGGACAGGGAAGATGAAACTGTAAAGTATGAAGTTACCACAGGGCTTTTAGGGGAGAAGGAGAGAAGCAGCTGGATCAAGGAGGAGATAAAAGGTCCAGTTAGAAGAAACCATCAACTTGCAAACATAGCACAGTTGAAGTCTTCTCCCTCGTCATCCCTCATCCTGCAAAGCAGGAAAACAAGTGCTTCCTGAACCCTAAAAATTTGATCAATTCAATTCAATGATTAAACGTCCTATAAATGATTATCGGTTGTGTTGATTATTTGGGAAGATTACAAACCAGAAGATGAAGAAGATGATGGTGAGAAAAGCTAGGTCTTAAGCTTAGGCTGCTGGGTTTAGATGATGGGAATGGGATCAGGTTCCACCACCTCTTCTAATTAATTTATCTTCTTTATTGCTTTTGTAACTATCACTTGATCAATATTGATGGTTAGCTCTTTGTTTTTGATGGGTAGCATAGTTTGCTTTTGATTACATGAGGCATTTGTATGTTTTGAGTGAATGAGTATTGACCAATGTGGGTTGTCATTTTTTTGATGTCTTTACAATTCCTGGGAATTCTCACTGCTCTTGAATCCCAGAGTAGGTCATTAAAACTCTTTTTAATTTCATTTTAACAAACCCCGAGAATTCTCACTTTGCTTATATTTGAACATTTGCTTACATATGCCAAGTTATAGGGTTTGCTCCCAGAGCTGCAATCAAAGTCAAAGATAAGCTTCTTTCCTCTTTTTATACAAAATCAGAGAGATGGGTTAGAAAATATGTGGGCAATGAATCAACCTATAGGTTAGAAACTTTTGATTCATTGGATCTTTTAGGAATCAAACATTAGTGTGCACATTAGTTGTTTGAATAAATGATCCAAATGCAAATTTTTGGCAAATGTCTCGTGCATTTTACCTCTTTGAATAGGTTCACTTCCAATAATGGCTAATTCTCGGAGTTTTGTGTTTTGTGACTTCCGTGGGGATATGCCGCCTTTGACTGCAACTGCATATGTGAAACCCAACCAATTACCCCTTGTGCAAATTTCAGCAACCTATGCAACTTAGAGCTTTATTTGCATGCGTAGTTTTAAACATTTGCTAGAGATATGAGAACATTTCTAGTTATTTTCTACATGAGAACATTTCTAGTTATTTTCTACATGATAATAGGTCGAATGTGCTCTGCTATATGTTGCTGTGCAAAGTGGTTACAAAGCTCTTGCTTGTAAATGATTTTGCTAGAGTTCAGTTTTTGGTCTGAGACGAGTGATGGATATATATATAGTCCTCTGAGTAGCGATCAATCTCTTTAATAGTCCTTTGAGTAGCGATCACCCCCCTAAAAGCAGATGACACTTATAACAATGAATATGGACAGCTTGGAACAGGGGATACAGAAATGAGATCACAACACATTTCTGTCCATGGGCTTTTTAGTCTTACTTCGTCTATATGTCCTATTTGTTTTTGTTCATTTCTTTTAGTCCTTTGTACTTGTTCAGCACCGCTGTGATTTGTTTGCCTTCTCAAATAATATTATCCAATGGTGTGAACTATGTGTTCTGCATACCTTATTTTACACCATCATAATTTTTTCATCTTATGTAGAAGTTTTAGAATCTTGGTAGACATATTGTACTAATAAAAACATGCTACAGCAAGTGCAAATTAGCAGCATGTGCCAGATTGGTCTAAAAAGGTTGCTTTAGTCATTAGTTAACGGTGGGATATCTAAAGAGCTGCAACTATGTAATCAATTGCTACTGTTAGACCGTGTTCCTTGGCATTCATTTACAACATAACAAAGTGCCTAAAGATTGGAAACATCTTTACCACATAGACAGGTTTGCCCAAGTTTGAACACTTAATCATTGCAAATGTTGCTATTGTTCCTCTAGATCTCAAGATGAACCGACTAAATTTGTTATTCTTTTAAGTTTATTTTTGTCCTTGGAAGCTAGTCATATAAAAATCAGAGAATATCTGTGTCATACATGACCCAGCTCATTATGTTGTAAAAGCTGGATGTAAATTTCTTGTAAAACAATAATGATGATGTAGCTATGCTTGTTGTGACTTATGACCTTATACCATTTGAAGAAACATAAGATGTAACTTAAGTATTTACAAAGTATTTTTTATGAGCTTTCCTTAATTAGTAGTAACATGTTCTTGTGAGGCTGAATTAGACTTCCTTGTCTATGAAGTCACTTTTGCAGCCAGGAGATATTGATACAATGGCATCAATCACAATTTGAGATCAATTTGCTATATTTAGCTTTCCTATATTGTTGACTTTGTACTGTAGTTGGGTAAATGGGAGAACCATGTTTCCTCCATTGTCAATATAAATGAGATGTGGGAAAGTATTCCTTTCCTTATTTTCCTCCAAGTTGAGTTGTTTAACTATAATAGAACTACAGAAGTATGTTTGTCTTCGTTTCTTTCTCCATTTATATGTTCTTCTAGTTTGTGTTTGCTAGTTTTGTCTAGCATTTTGTGGATATGAGCTTGGGCCTTGGGTTATCTTTCCTTTTATGGTTTGTGAACTCATCTGTCTCTGGATGTTTATGTGCACTGAGTTCATTTTATTTTTTTCATAATAAACTAATAATACAGCTAATATGTTAACTTGTGATTTCTTTATTAGTTGAAGCATTCATGTTTTTGAATTAATACATCAATTTCTTGCTTTTGCTGCAGGTACTTGAGATCTCTTATTGTTACTTGCTCTTGTTGACAATTTGCCCTCGAGTTACATCATAACTTCAGAAGGAGAAAATGCAGTGTCTTGAACAAATTGAGATTAATAGCCATGTTGGGATGCATCTGATGTATAACTGCTCCAATCCAAAAGCGAATTTTGGGAAAGAAAATTCCAACCAAATTCCGCCATGTCAGTTTTGTAATGTTTTACCGCTCAAAGTAAAAGCCTTTCTTGGAATGTTCATGTTTAATTGTTGTTCAAGACTACCTTGATTACAAGCACAAACCTTGTACAGAAATCCATATATAGAATTCCTTAATCTTGTTGTGGATCTATTCCTTTAATGTAAATAGAATTGTGTGTGAGTTCCTTGTAGAAATCATGTTTAAACTACTTTCATTTTATAGAACTGGTGTATAAATTACTTCCTAATAATTTGATCAAGAGTTTAACTTGCACACTTGCAGATAATATGTAATTGCATTTGGAGGTAAATAACTTCAATTCTAGTACATGTTACAGATAAACATTGTCTAAAGAGGAAATTGGCTGTTTTCATTATTTTGCATATCCTAACTTCAAAGTTAGTGCAAGTACTTGATATGACCAGATTAAAGCGTCTATATATACGGGGACCAGGCTTCAATCATATTGATAACCTGATGCTGAATTCAGTGTTTAACATTCCCATCAAACTTCTGAAAAACTACCACATTTCATTTCTACTCCAGTGATGACAAGAGCTCTGGATTTGGTCACCATGCCATCTCTTTTACAAAGTGTTTCAACATCCAGATTCCTCCAATACCAAAAAAAAAAAAAAAAAAACAAGGCTTTCAATGCCAGTCTGCCTCTTTTCCCTCTCGTATGGATCAAAGATTCATTCAATGCGAACTTTTTTCCTCTTAAACGGAGGTACAAGGAAATCTTCTCCTTCCAAATGATAGAAGACAAATAAGAGTGTCAACATAGTCAATTTAAAATCATCTGAGAGAGAGAGAGAGAGGGCAGATACCATGTCAATTTAAAATTATCACAGAATAAAAATATCTCAATTAAGGTACTCACAAGTTCCAATCCTGCTATGAAGTAAATATTTTGTTTGACCTTGCACTCCAATCTATCCCAGAAAAAAATTGGTGACGCTGTGAATCAACCATCAGTATATTAGTTATTTAGTTGTGTGCAAGACCTTGCAATCAATGACAACAGATATACCAACCAATCCTTCAACAAAGCAGAGACTATATTAGCAGTAAGAGAAAAGGTAACAAGTTATTTTAATAGGAATATTTTCCTGTAGCAATTGCAAATTCCCAATGAATGTGCATGAGATATAAGCTTAGATAACCAGACAAAATTTGTAATAAGCTTAGATGCATGTATTGACTAGCTTCTCAGGTGGAATACCTATTCTTAGTTCTTTTCTTGTGTATTTTACCAGTATTCCCATCCACCGAGCTAACAATTAACCTAGAATGAAATTCTGTAACGAAGAGAAACCATGCATCAATGTTTCTAGCTGCATATCTAAATGGAAATGATCATCACTTTTCCAAGTAACTTGAACAAGAGATGGGTCTTTCTAGTGTTTTTTTTTTTTGCACTAATCTGTTAAACTATTTAAAAGCTGGTCTTATCAAAACCAACATCGAAGTGCACTGAACAGAAAACAAAAAAAAACTGAAAACACAAATGGTACCACAAAGTATGTGCAATAAACTACTTACCTAGCCAAGAACAAAAACAGAACAAAAAAAAGGCTCATAAGCTGAAGATGACGGGTTTGGCATTCATGAATAACACCATCATTTGACTGATGGGTTTGGCATCACTTGAATAACAGTCATTTTGGGTTTGTTTAGGACTGGAAATATAAAAGTAATAAACAAGAGGATCATCTCAGCCAAAGATTTAAGTCAGCTTGTTCCAAATCAAGTGAAGAAAAGCCATAAGAACCAAGAGAAAGATTGGGTGATGTAGAATCGGATCAAAGATGTATATAGGCATACACAGTTATAAATATACCCCAGAACTCTATGAAATACAATTCATTGGATCATCAGCTCAACCGCCCAACTTTACTACTTCTGACTCATAAACCCCACAGTTGGTGGCTATAAATTGCCAAAGCTGCTTGATCTAAACCTACTAAGGCTTGGTTTCAATCAGCAAAGCTCGCTATCACTAAAGAGCAGTCATCTCAACTTTGATATGTAAGTATCACATCATAACCAAACTCTGTAACTGTAAAGCAAAACTCTATCTGGAAATTTGTATTATGCAAGTCATAATAGTAGCATATAGTTTGTATAGAAGAAGCAAATCGGAAGAAATCATTAGTTATTCTCAGGACTAGACTCTGGCACATAAATTTCTATATATTCCGAATCTCTACAAAATCTTGTAAACAGATCCCAACCAACAACCAGCTCAGAGACATAAAGATAGTGCATGGCTTCCAACTGCATACCTCAAGTTTTTCATGAAGCTGCTTTTGGAGTTCTGCCTGCAACCGCAATGCTTCAGCAATACTCATACTCCTCCTGCAGGTACACAGGAAAAAGTTTCAAGTTCATTAAACCAGTAGACAGATTGGTGAAATGTTTTTGCAGTAGCTACCAATACATTGAATTTGCATATTTGAATTCAAAAATTTCTCCAACCAATTAACGAAAATATGGTAATAACAACCAGTAACTACAGTTGAACAAAAACTTTAGCTTTCTTGTATACAATAGTTTGGTCCTACAAGTGGGACAGTCTCTCAACTAATCGTGCGCACTGAAAGTTACACAATACATGAAACTTTTCTAACAGACAATTGTTTCGAAATACAGAACATAAAAGAGGAAAAAAAGAACGGAGATAAAAGTAAGGTACATGATCTTCAATTTTCTAGGTGAGAAAAAATACATACGTTTTGCTATTCAAACTTATTCCAAAGTAAAAAACTAAACATCGGTTTGTAACTTTCCACAAGAAATTACAAACCTTAGTATCAATATCACTGCAAAAGTGCAAGCTACAAAAACCCAATTTGAGATCAAGCCATTTTCACAGACAGAATAAGCAAACTTGGTGAAAAAGGAATACCAATCAAAACACCAAGAAAGGTTAACATTCCAAAACAACCTTAGAAGCAGTAGTGAAGAAACAGCGGGAGATTTGGTGAAGTAGCACTTATCCTATTTAGCACCTGCAGTCTCAACCAGTCACCTATGAGCACACGTAATTTCATTTATTAGAAGCTAACAACCCACCCAGATATACTCGTAAGAAACCATAGACAGGTCCAGTCTTGCATTCTCAAGCAATTTCCAAATCCGAAACAGGTATTTAATGATCCTGAATTTACAGCAGAAGGATCCAATTCATAATGAATTGATGCTTGGTTTTGAAGAAGATGATATGCATCCACAGAAGGCAGCAAAAGAATATATATATATATATATATATATATGCCTCAAATTTGGATTGTGACTAACCTCAAAACTTTCTCAGTGTCTCTGCATGATTCTTCTTCTTCTTCAAAGTAAGATCAAGGACTCAAAATCTGTTAGAGCAAAAAATGTTTTGTAATTGGCATTTCCTAGCTCATTATCTAAAGCAACTCTTGTATCTAGTTTTAGCCTATGTCACTTTGATCTTCAGAATTTACTACAAAGTATATGGCAATTGCCTATTACACCTCTTGGAAAAATAAAGACTTAAACAGAATTGGCGATCTATTAATCCCAGCCAGATTTGTAGTTGTTAGAGCAAAAAATGTTTTGTAATTGGCATTTCCTAGCTCATTATCTAAAGCAACTCTTGTATCTAGTTTTAGCCTATGTCACTTTGATCTTCAGAAGAATGTTGTGCTTCAAGTTCTATGGATCTTTCCTCCTCAACATCATCAGGTATAATTGCATTCATATTGCTTGCTATTTTTAGGATTGAAGGTCCATATCTATCCTAGATTAGGATGAGACCCGCTTTTCAATCCTGTGTGTCTGAGCTGAGCTGGCAGCTTGTTTTAAGCTTGTTTTATTTAATGTGTCTGATCTGATCTTAATCAAGTGAGTTATCCTTCTTACACATGTCCAGTCAGCCCTAGCTCGGGTCTTTCCATATAAATAGATTCTCACACTCAGCTAGCCACACACTTGCATCTAGAGAGCACTGTTCCTTATCGGGTTCTCTTATCCTCAGAACTCTC
>BDJD01004650.1:7780-36090 GCA_002564525.1 Rosa multiflora | reverse complement strand
TGGGTCTGTTTTGCTGGTTTTGGGGATCGAATGAATCGATCTGTTCTGCGGTGGCTTGGGGGAGGGCGAAGAGCGAAGAGTTGCAATGGAGCTTGGGTCTGTTTTGCTGGTTTTGTCGATCGAATGCATTCACATGTTTTGCGATCAAAAGAAAAGAGCTTAAAAAAAAAGGCCTAAATCCGCCTAGCCAGAAAGAAAAGAAGAGAGTTTGTGTTTAGGTTTCAGATCTGAGGGGAGTTTGTGTTTAGTTCAAAGGGAACTAAAATCTAGACGCGCCTAATTTTCGTCTCTTCGCGCCTTGGAGCTAGGTTAAGTTTGTAAATAAAGGCTACGGCAATTGCAGCGAAGCAAGTATTAGGAAAAATTTTGCTACGGCATTTTGAATGCCGTTGCCATTTAAGCATTTTCATGCTACGCCTCTCCTTTGCCGTCGCAAAATTTTTAATTTTTATGCTACGGCTTCCCTTTGCCGTCGCAAATTTTTTTTTTTTTTGCGACGCCTTGTTTGCCGTAGCAAATCTAGGACCATTAGCTACGGCATTTTTGCGCCGACGCTAATTGGGGTGGCCATTGCAATTATTTTTTGTAGTGGTAGATGTATTTGTTAATTAATTTGCAAAAAAAAAAAAAAAAAATTAAATGCCATCACTCTTTCACATAGAAATCAGTGTGAGTTATCTTCCACATAGAAATGAATGTGAGTTAGGGTTTAGGGCTTCCACACAGAAATTAGTCTGAGTTAATTATAATTTTCTACTCACACGGATTGAACTAAAATTAATTATGGATAAATAGTGTGGCCCATGATAAAGATTCAAACTGACTTCTAAAATTGTGTGAGATGAGCATTAGCCCCCATTCGGGAGAGCACGGAAAAACAATCTGTGTGTATCAAAGCCTCATAGGTAAAAGTTTTCACACATTGAAAATCGTGTGTTGGCCTCAAGTTAGATGTATATATGCGCATTATAACAATGTCCTACTCGCCTATTTACTTCATTTATCAAATTGTTTCAGGGGTGAACAGACAATCTTTGCTAAAAAAGTTTCAACAAGCTTGACTAGAGCACTCAAAATGTCACAACTATTCAACCACTAGGAGGAGGCGTATTACTTCTTATCAAACTCAAGCAAGTGACTCTGATGATGTAATGAACTAAGAGTTTATACAAGTTGGACTAATAATATTATACATGCAAGAATTATTGCTCTTATATTTTGGATTCAAGTGTTTTGATTTCTATACTAATGTATAAAGCTCACTTACTAGCAATTGTTCCCGTTACTTTAACAGAACTCCCCCTCTTGTATCATCAAACCGGCACACATTAATACAACACCAACATTATTTGATCTAAATTCAGAACAATGCTTGTCGTACCTTCTTCAAATTCCACTACTATTATTACATTAAGATCATAAATACGAGCAATGTCATCTCTCACTTGAAGTACAAATACTGATATTTAAAATCTTTACCTCTCAGTTATATTGCTCAATATGTTCGCGAATAATATTACTAATTTCATTCTCTAGCTAGTATGGTTAACCTGCACCAACTTAGGGCAACTAGGGTCGGTCAATCCTGCCAACTATTATAAAATGGACTGAGTTCAAGCCGAACTAATGAGGTCGGTGTCGACAAAGCCTGTAATTGCAATAATTTCCTTATATCTTCAACCACCATTCTCTCCTCCACCAAACAATGATCGATCTACCCTAGCAACATCAGCAATGCTAAAAATTGTTGGTGTGTTCCATGCTAAAAATTTCGTTTCTATCACCCCAATTCTCCGAACATCCATAATAAATAGCCTAAGCGCTGAACACTCTTCCTTCCACAGGTATTAACAAACCCCAAATTGTTATCAACACACATTTTTGCATTTTCTAATTTATTTTTATTATATATATTATCCATATCACCTTCAAATTCATTAAAGCGTAAACACTCTTACATTTGCTCTCATCAAATTTGGGCCGCATGGAAAGAGTCTCTTGGATTTTCACCGGTCTACATTCTTTGGGCTTTTCTACCCAGCCCATCTCACACCCCCTTTAGATTCTTCATCCCGCATGGACAACCCTCCCTCTATGTTTTCTTCCGCGGCAGCTGCTGTGACTTGAGAGCTCTTCTCCTGTCCGACTTCCCTCATCGCTTCCCACTCAGCCATGTTCTTCTCTTTTAGGTTTTGGTTTAGAGGGTGTTATGTAATTTCTGGTTAGTTGACTTTTCGTACTGGAATTGAAAGTTTTCGGACTTTTTAGAAGGAAAACATGTTTCTTCTACGCATATCGTCGTTGATCATGTAAAATGGTTTTCATTGGTATGGAGAATGTTAGAGCAAAAAATGTTTTGTAATTGGCATTTCCTAGCTCATTATCTAAAGCAACTCTTGTATCTAGTTTTAGCCTATGTCACTTTGATCTTCTGAAGAATGTTGTGCTTCAAGTTCTATGGATCTTTCCTCCTCAACATCATCAGGTATAAATTGCATTCATATTGCTTGCTATTTTTAGGATTGAAGGTCCATATCTATCCTAGATTAGGATGAGACCTGCTTTTCAATCCTGTGTGTCTGAGCTGAGCTGGCAGCTTGTTTTAAGCTTGTTTTATTTAATGTGTCTGATCTGATCTTAATCAAGTGAGTTATCCTTCTTACACATGTCCAGTCAGCCCTAGCTCGGGTCTTTCCATATAAATAGATTCTCACACTCAGCTAGCCACACACTTGCATCTAGAGAGCACTGTTCCTTATCGGGTTCTCTTATCCTCAGAACTCTCCTTTGATGCATTGAGCCAAAATCTTCTTTGATAACATCTTTGTTAAGCTGTTTCATGTCTAGCTTCCAAAGTATTGTCAAACCCAGAAAACCATATCTTTAAAACACCATCTGTGTATGTCTTCTTGTGTGTTGCATACATGTCTTTGTGCCTTGAGATGATTGACGACGTTGTGGGAGTTGTGCCATCTGAAGATTGACAAAGGAATTACAAGTTCAGCTGGTGAAGTCAGTAGCAAAGTAAAGACAGAGCTGCCTTCTAGATTGGGTCTAGGTAGATTGAGCGTCTGTAAGTGTTTATGTACTGATTTCTTATAGTGGATTTGTTACCGGCATAGTGCCCGCAGTTGTTTCCCTTCTCTAAGGGTTTTACTGCGTCAACAGTCTTGGTGTTTGTGAGTGATGCTTTTGGCTTCTGTTGATGGTTTGGAAAATTGAGAAAGTCTTAACCTTGTTGCAATTTGATTAGTGGTTTCGATTAGGATCAAAGTTATTCTGTAATCCTAATTTAGGATTGAAACCACTCTGGAATCCTAAACCATAAGTTAAAGTTGTTGGCCAGATTTCTTATCACTTTAAATAGTGGCATAAGTACTCGTTCTGTAATTACAAAATCGATCAAACCTTTCACCCTGTAATCACTACAGGCAGAAGAGAACATTTCAAGACAGTCAATGATATGCAATTCTCAAAATTCCGAATACAAACAACCTCTACAATTCTAGACACAAACTAACAATCAAGACTTTCGGTCAAACCATAATGTAAACTATATTTAGCAAAAAAGCCAACAGCACATCAAGACCATACACCAACGTCTGGCTGAACCAATAACCTCAAACCACATTCCAAGCTAAGCAAATCTTATAAGGCAAATCAGCATCAGCTAGATTTGCTTAAAAATTAAAGGAATAATCCTTCTGATTCGATTAATCACGAAGACTAAAGTTAATAAAACAAACAAAATTTCAACGACGAAATTTAATAAAAATTGCCTCTGGACCTTTCTCTGCGTCCTGATGACTGACTCCTCCACCACCGTCGATTACAGGTGTTGGGCTCGCGTCTTCAAAACTTGGTACGTGTTCATGCTCAGATCTAAAAGAAACCCCAAAATAAAACTCATTTGGGTTTTTTCCCATTACCTACAAATTGAAATGGAGAGAAGGATTACCCCATTGGTGCTGAGCGAATTTGCTCTGCTCAGACTTTGGCTCTGAGCTCCGAGAGAGAGGCGCAGGTTTTGAAGAGGGTGGCGATTGTGCAAGTAAGTGGAGGTTGAAGGAACACGGGAGGAGTGTGGTGATGGGAAGAGAAATGAAATGAATCTGACAGCTAAAATGGGGGGAGTTGGAGGGAAGTGAAACTGCACAAGCTGCCGAACGCGGGATGTTGAAATGTTAAAATTGAATGCCTTGTCCAATTCGTTCTTATAAGCAAGTAATTTTTTTTTTTTTTTTTAAAGGAGCATTAAAACTTATGATTGTCACTATATGTGATTTTGATTGTACATGGGTTTCCAGTCGGTAATTACCGACCGATCACTGAGATAATTGTAATACTTCTGTTCATTGTAAACAAAAAATTCAGTTAATTTTGTTTTCATATCGACTTTGATCAATTTAGTCTCCCATAATTTTATAACACTATTATAAATATATATTAAATTATTCTAAGGATAACCTCGTCGAGACTTATAAGGGCTAGTTTGGGATTGCTCTGACATTTAAAAAAAACGGATGCTGCTGTGTTGCCAGAATAATCAGCTGTGAATTAAAACAGTTTCGTGTTTGGTAAATAATATTTTTAAAAGTGCTGTCAGTATATAAAACAACTGCATAGTGTGTTTTGATCCACAGCAGCTTTTAGAAGCTGAACATATGGGCTGCTTCTAAAATCTACTACCAGTGACGTATAACTTTCAATTAAAGTTGCTTTTTATTTATTTAGCAAACACAATAAAATTTAAAATTTTGAACAAAAACTGATTTTTTTTTTAAAGCAAAGCAATCCCAAACGGGGCCTAAGTTTGTAACTTAAGTTAATTGTGTAACTATTAGGTTGACCGGTGCCGTATTCGCCAACAACCATGCCAATATTTTCAAACGACATGTGTAACTACTCTGTGTACACATCTATAAGGTCAAAAGAGAAAATTATCAATTTTGATTTGGTTTTTATAAAGTTAGATCAATGTGCCTACTAGTGTTGTATAACTTGTTCATTACATATTGGAATATGTGGACTTTCAAAAGCCACCACGCGATGAAAGGTTAATTTGGCGAAGAAAAAAAATTAAACATCTAATATAATTATCGAGATTACATAATAAATCTCAAACCTTTTAAGTTTAATTATATTGAAAAGTATACCTTCCACAAGCAACAAGATGGAGGAAATATAATTTATCAAAATCAACCGTTAGATGTTATCATGATAAGAAGATATGGTTTTGACCCCAATTTCAGCTATTTTCGTCGTCGTTTGGGTCTTGATCTACGTGGTCAACCTTAAACCTTAAATACACATAAAACTAATATGCGCGTAACCCCTCATACACAACTTATTTTTTTCAATCTGTCAGCTCTCACACCCTCATGGGTATGAGTTACATAAACTAATGTAAAATTTTTGAGAAATTTATCTCATCGTGATTCAGCTCCGCTTAGGGATGTATAAGCGTGTAGAGAGTTGACCACTTTGTTCGATGTTAAAATGACGGCGGATTGAGTTAATTCTTTTACACAGTGCCCCTATTAATAAGCTATAAATAGACGGGTAATGTCAAACTTATCGATTCCCAGTTACGAATTTTTTGGGTCGCACAAAATCTTTATATGCATAGTAATGTACTCACTTTTTTATTAGGTGTATTACAAAATTATTCCTTCCATGATCAACATGGAAATATAATTTATCAAAATCGACCGATAGATATTATCATGATAAGAAGATACGGTTATTGTCAAAATTTCATCTATTTTCGTCGTCGTTTGGGTCTCGATCTACTAGGGCAACTCTAAATCCTAAATAGCACATAAAACTAATATGCTCATAACCGGTCTTTCGCAATTTATTTTTTTGATATGTCAACTCTCACACTCTCGTGGGTATTGGCTGTATAAACTAATGTGAAAATTTCTAGAAGTTTATCTCCTCCTAGTATAGTTCCCCTTAGGGATGTATAAGTGTATGAAGAGTTAACCGCTTTGTTTGATGTCGAATTGACAGCACATCGGGTTTATTTATTTTTTTTTTTTTTACAAGTACCTACTAGTAAGTTATAAATAGATGGGTGATCTCAAATTTACCTATTTGTAGTTTTGAATTTTTAGATCGCACAAAATTCTTATATGCATAGTAATGTGGTCTAACTTGTTTATGAGGTGTATTTGCAAAATTATACCTTCCAAGAGCAACATGGTGAAGGAAATATAATTGATCAAAATTGGCTGTTGGATGTTATTTTGATGAGAAGATATGATTATGGTCAAAATTTCAACTATTTTCGTCGTCGTTTGGGTTTCGATCTACGTGGTCAACCTTAAATCTTAAATACAAATAAAACTAATATGCGTGTAACCCCTCATACACAACTTATTTTTTTCAATCTGTCAGCTCTCACACCCTCTTGGTTATGAGCTACATAAACTAATCTAAAATTTTCGGGAAATTTATCTCATTGTGATGCAGCTCCCCTTAGGGATGTATAAGCGTAGAAAGGGTTGACCGCTTTGTTCGATGTCGAAATGATGACAGATCAGGTTAAATTTTTTACACGGTACCTATTAATATGCTTTAAGTACATGGGAAATCTTAAATTTATCAATTTCTAAGTTCGATTATATGGATCTCACAAAATCTTCATATGCCTACTAATATGGTCTGACTTGTTTATTAGTTATATGGAAAAATATTTCTTCCATAACCAACAAGGCGGAGGAATTAGAATTTATCAAATTCGACCATTGGATGTTATCACGATAACAAGAAATAGTTACAGTCAAAATTTCAACTATTTTCGTTGTCGTTTGGGTCTTGATCGATGTTGTCAATGATGAACCCTAAATACACATAAAATTAAGGGAAAATGATCAGTTACCCGATTTTAGGCTAAAAATTGCCCACTTGCTCCACCAACTGTTTTTTAACCCCATTTACCCAAAACACTCTAAAGGATTATTTCCCATTTACCCAATTAATTTTTTTTTTTTTTTGAGACTTTTTTGCCCTCTCATTCTTTCTCACTTATAGAGAGAAGTCACCCTCCACCTTGCTGTGCTCCGGTGACCAGTGGCCGGTGCGGTCTTCGGTGACCGGTGACCGGACTCAGGCGAACGGTGACCGGATTCCGGCGACCGATGACCGGATTCAGGGAACCAATGACCGGAATCCGGAATCCGGCTATTATTGCCCCCCAGTAATCATATTACTGCCCCCCAGTAATCATATTATTGCCGTCCAGTGAATTGTATGAACTCCCAAAACCAAAATGAATACACTACAGGCACAATTGATCAATTTATAATCATATTAGTGCCTCCCAATAATCATATTATTGCCCCCCAATACAAAGTCTAATGTCTCTACTGCCTCCCAATAGACCACCAAAAATTCACCATTTTGTAGGATTCACAGATAATTTGACTTTAATACACAGAAAACAACATGTAACTTATCAAAACACCACACTATAGTGAACCCTGTCCCTCGTATCAAAGTCTACCGGGGGCCAATAATGTGTCTACTGCCCCCCAATAGACCATCAAACAAACCCATATTGGTCAAGTGAAAGTGCAGCATGACTCTACAAATCCCAAACCAATCAAAATTGATACATAACTTCTAGCAACATACCATATTGAAACTCAGACGCCGGAAGGATTAGAAGAACTCAGGCTTTCCCTTTTATCTTCTTCTTACATTCAAGAAGAGCTACAATTTTGTGGAGGTGTATGTACTCCAGGTGCTCCAGTCCCACGTCGGATAACCCCTCAGAGGGGATATCCACGACTTGACCCGCTACCAATCCCTCCGACCCGATTGACCGGGCAAGCTCTTCCACGGCTCGGATGATTCTAGAAGGCTCGATGCCGACGGTGGACAAGGCTAGGTGCTCGACCGCAAAGGAGAGAAGCGCTTCGCCCGCCAAAACTGCAACGTCTTCGCCGAAAACCTTGTGGTTGGTGGGCTTCCCGCGGCAGAGAACGTCATTATCCATGCACGGCAAGTCGTCGTGGATCAACAACATGGTGTGGATCATCTTGACGGCGCAGGCCGCCGGCATGGCAACTGACTCAGACCCTCTGACGATCTCGCACGCTGCGACACACAGAACGGGTCGGACCCTCTTGCCTCCGGCGAGGAAAGATTACCGCTTTGTGGATAGTAATCGGGTCTTTCAGCGAAATGGCAGCGTCTAAGGCCCTGGTGAGATGGCGGCGTCGAGTTCTTATCTGGAGTTTGATTTCTGGCATAATTCCAGCGACGGTGGAGAGAGAGAGAGATTCTGGAGGAGAGAGAGAGAGTCTGGAGGAGAGGGAGGCTGAGTGGAGGAGAGAGAGAGTATTTGTTAATTAAAATGAGGGTAATACAGTCAATATATGTTAGATCGGGTAATTGGGGTTAAAAAACTCTTAGTGGAGCAAGTGGGCAATTTTTAGACTAAAATTGGGTAAGTGGTCACGGCCCCTAAAATTAATATGCACTTAACCACTCATACACAACTTATTCGATCTGTCAACTCTCACACTCGTGGGTATGAGCTACATAAACTAATGTAAAAATTTCAGAAAATGTATCTCCTCGTGGTTTAGCTCCCCTTAGGGTAGAAGGTTGACCGTTTTGTTCGATGTCGAAATAACGGCGGATCGGGTTAATATTTTTATATAGTGCTTGTTAATATGTAAGTTGGTGTAATTATGTTGTTTTCGCTGCAATATTAGATTTTCATGTGTCTCGATTGTTTTTTATGTTTTGATTTCAATGATTTCATTTTAAACAAAAGTCTGGATTTTTGATTTCTTGCTTTTATGATTTGGTAGATTTAAATTGATCTGTTGAATTTTTGAATTACATGGTTTTACGTCTATCAAAAAATTGAAGCTCATTATTACTCTGTTAAAAGCTTATAAACTCTGTTCAATTTGTGTGATCAAGTTAAGATAATATGACTGGTGAGGAAGTACCCCTCTGCTTATGCATTGGATATACTTGAATAGTCTACATAATTTCAGTTACATAAGTTTCCATTTTTTTCCTTTTCGATAGTTATCTGGTTGATATTAGTCATCTGTCATTAGTCATTGCATTTACAATTGGAATCTGTTGTGAATGTAAATGGATCTCAACCAAGTAACAGAATAAAGCTGACACCTAGAATCTGTATCTTTTTATATACAGCTTACACAATTCAATGTTTAAGCCCGCAACTTAGATAAGCTTTATGTTTAAGCACAGATTCAATGTTTAATCGTCCTCCTTTTCCCCCGCCAATCTTGCCAGATTGACAGACGCTGATGTGCATTTTACTAGCAGCTGAACCAAAGCAAAATTGGTGTGCTTTACTGTATTAGAGAGGTTTAAGCACTAAAAGAACTTGATTACTGTGACAAAGGCCAGGTATTTTCATTGGAGTTGGGTTGAGCTGAAAATCAATCATTAAAGAATCCATACAGAAAAAAAAAACAAAACCAAGCCATTGAATTTTGTGCTGTTCGTAAGGCTTGCTTTATTGTGAACATTCCAAACACAAATTGAATCGAGTAGCTGCAGACCAAGAGGTTTCCCTAGACCAGATCTTGATTGAAGTTGCTCGTCTTGGCATTCACTTACATACATATCATCTGCAACTGTCGTGTCATTATTCAAAGCATGTATTGCAGAAATCAGTGTGTACATTGTATCTTTCTGTGTACCAGCTGAAACAGAAACAGAAAACTTATCAGGTTCACCTTTCATTTTGACTGGTTGCTGTAGTTCACAACGTCACATGCAAGTGGTAATGCCATGGCTCGAGATGTTAATGATGAAGGTACTTCAAAAGGAACATATTAGTAATGTCATACTTTAGAAGGCAACCAACATGTCTGAAACGTTTTTATGGGTACAATTACAGCTTCCATGCATAAAAAGGCAAATTAAGGATCAGGTCTATTATTGAAGTGACTTTGTTTAACTCTACGTATCAATCTACTAGTGACATTTAATTGGAGAAAGGAACCAAGTTTTTCTTTAAAAATCAAGTTTATCTCCAAATTCAAGTAGACATACAGAGATACATCACGCAGCATCAGTTAATGAACATATCATCCTTCAATATATGCATATATTGGAGATTCTGCTTCTCATTTGGTATATGTACTGTTTCAATTGTTTATATATATATATATATATATATTTATATTATTTCCAGCGTTTTTTGTACTAATCTCAGATTCTGTCTCTTATTTGATCGCGTCTTCTATTTTATTCTATAGAATACACTTGATACTGCTACACGTATAGCAAGTTCTGCTCTATGATGCACTGGTATTGTAGCTTTCACCAGCATATAATACAAGCTACCACATTAAAAAAATTCACTTCAAAATCTCAAAACCTTTACATACTAGTGATCAACCACTCATTGCATTCCACAAAAGATCCAAATTTAGATGCTCACAAAATATGATGCACCTTGTTTTGTTTTTCAGAAAACAAAATAAAAAACAATATATATTTATATATAGTTGGACCTAGTTTCATTAAGAATTGATCCAGTCTGTATCAGTTAACAAGTTAGCTTCTTAATGAAAGGTGTAATGAGTACTGTTGTTAAATGATCCTATAAGCCAAAAAAATAAAAATAAAAAAAATAAAAAAAGAAAGAAAAAAAAAGAATTTGAGCAATAAGCAGAGCAGGGAACAAACTTACGTGCAAGTCCAATTCCAGGAATGGTGACGTTGTGCCAAGGGTTATAGAGTTGCTGTAGGTTCTGTCATGAGAAGCAGAATCAACAGTGAAGATCCACGGACTGAAGGAAGACATGCTTTTTGGTGATGGTCCAGTATTTCCTGCTGCTTGGACAACAAATATACCAACCTTTACGGCTGATAGTGAAGCCATATCTATGGGGTTGAAAAATGTTCCAACTCCGGGAGGACGTCTATTGGGAGTGATTGATAAGCTTATTATGTCAACCCCATCCTAAGCAGCCTGGAATGCAAATAAATTATCAAAATTAAATATTCCAGAAGCTGGCAAAGGATAACATAAAAATAAAATTGTTTTTCGTTTTGGTTAAGAAACCCCACTGAAGATTCATCAGCTGTTTGATAGGTTATAGTTTTCAGAAATGCCAAACAAATTGCAGCAACAATATCAGCAGCAAAGCCTCCAAAGCTTTTGTAAAGTGGAATCAATAGGCATGTGAGTGATGTGATTAAGATGGTATAACCGAATATACTCACAATTCTTACACACCCAAAATGGCCACAGAGAAGGGAAAAAAAAAGTGACTGTATAAAGCTACATAGTTACATTTCTACCAGCAGCAACAAACACAACAGGATTATACAAAGAGACTCGGGTCTAGATTAATTACTGTGATCGAGAAGCCATCCCACTTGCATGTCCAAAATGATGCCCAACAACAACCAATGGAATGCCATGGTTTCCTGCAGCAATGGAAGCAGCGTGCCTGTAAATTCAAAATTTGATCCTGCCTTACTTTGTCTTCACTATCTCCTCCTAGTCTTGCATCAATGCACTGCCTAACTTTGTCTTCACTAAGTTTTGGTGTAGCCTAACAAATCCCTAAAGTTTCAAAAACAGCTTGGTTAATATGAACAAGAGCACGGAAGAGAGCAAGCCCTCTCAACTCATTTTTGTACAATATGTGACTCTCAAGTCTTAAAAACCTCCAATTTATGAGTACAGATCAATGTATCTAAGAACAAGGATGTCTAGATAAATATATAGAACTCGACACTCTAAGATTTCATCTGAAGCTAAGAACTATTCCTTAACTAATGAGTAGTTATATAATTACATAACTTTTGTATTCCATACCAACTGAGACCTAGCATAGATGCAATTTCAAATACCGACAGAGTAAATTTCATATACTTTTCTATATACAACAAGCAAAACAACAAACAGTACATTGAGTTGGACAGTCAACAATTGACGAGTTCTAAAGTTTCCAACCAAGAACAAGAGAAGAGGCAGTACAATTAATAAGTTTTATTTTATATAACTCAGACAATGATATAAGATTCCACTATGAATAAGAATAAGCCTATAGAGAACAACTAGGAATTGAAAAACTTACTCTCAGTTCTGAAGGCATCTTTGTTTTCACTTGGCCAAGTTTCATCATTCCACCACCAACCTTCAGAGCAGCGGGAGGTACAGAACTAGGTCGAGCAACCTTGGCCTCACCTTGCCTCAGAAATGCCAGGACATGACTTATAAAGTGTTTCTTGGAGTCAGTCAGAGCCTCCCACTGCTGTACATCTTGGGAGAGATTAACCTCCTCAGCTGTAAGCCAATTGACATGTCATTAGAATAACTGTGGATGCAAAATACAATGAACTAGCAGGTTCCTCCAAAAAACGGAACAAAAAATTTACTGGATATAAGCCTTGTGGCTTATGTACGCGTTCCAACTTATAATACATCCACAGACCCTAAAGACCAGATATGCGTATCCGGAGTCCAATAGCACATATATTATGTCATCGTTATTGTCTTGCTAGTGCTATTTACCACAGACACAAACCGGGCTTTCAAAATTAGTACTGTTATTATTTCTCGGTACACCTCGAATCATGAGGATTTATTTTATCAAAGAAATAGACGTGCACATCACTCACTGAGAGCACACATATATATTGCAGTTAATTTTGCAACCCCAAATGGGTTTGTGCTTAAAGCATCAAATTCCATTTGATTGAATTCATTCCCTTCCCTTGTATTGTTCTGTAAACATATCACGTATACTGATTTTAAGACAAAGGAAAAGATTAAAGAATTCATTTCCCAAATCAGAAGATCTACTGAGAGACAAAACTAGATGCTATTATCTAAAGTAATGTTATAGGTCTCATTAAAGAAAAGGAAGAAGTCAAGAAACTGCTTTCATAGTCAGAGAGTAACCATATCTTGCAAGTAATAAGTCACATAACCGCAAAACCAACTCAATTTTGAAACCGAATAAATAAAAAAAGACAGAAAAAGATTAAATACAAATAAATTAAAACATGCATAAATGAATTTCACTAAATTGCCTCTGAATTCCAATAAACTCAAGTGAAAGCCACCACCATTGTTCAGATACCCTCTCAATTCCAAGCAAAGCAAACCCCAACTTTAAACAAATATGAATCAAATTCAAGAAAACAAATAGAGACCCACTTCAAAACCCACATATACAAACAAGAAAACACCCAAATTGACATGAAAGAAAGAAAATTTCATCTTTGTTCCACTAAATGAACATGTACCAGTCCAAAAACAAGCCTCAGCCTTGTTGTACATCTCCCAAAGTTGTCATCTCTCTGTCTCTGATTCATTTATAAGAGAGCCCATGTCCACTGGGTTAGTGGGTTTTAGTGTTGTTGGGTAGAGACTAGAGAGAGAGAGAGAGAGGTAAACCCTACAAAGATAATTTTTGAACTGCTTCAACTGAAATTTCGGTGCTGTAGTTCAACTAGAATCATAGAGTAACGGCAAAGTGAAGGAAACGAGAGACTAGAAGCAGAAACAACTTACTGCTGGACCGTGAATGCCGAATAAGCTAGTAGATGCCTCGCTTATCTGTGCTTTTGATGAACAAGCTGCCAAACCAGATATCTTTCGTGGTTTTGATGAAGAAGCTGCCTACCCATATATTTTAGCTGTAAGCCTCTCATCCAAGATGCCAAAATACCAGAAACCCCTCGGCCTTTCAAAATTACAGTTAACGTCTCATTAACAGTAAAAAATAAATAATCAGTTTGTGAGGATGTTAACTGGCCACGTCACTGGGGCCCCCTTGGTCTACATTTCGGTTGGTTCATTGCAGCCCACTCCGAGCAATTGGAGTGAAATGCAATATGTAATCAATGGATGCAATGTAGAGAGAGTTAAAGCGTGGGGTAAAGTAAGAAGCTAGCTAGAACTGAAAAACTGCTCAAACTAATAACTTTTGTTGTGCAATTGGTATTATACTAGCGATTGTTGCCCGCGCTTTGCTGCGGATCTTTTTGTTCCTACTATGCCTGCATTAACCAGATGCACTATGGAATCAAAGTTCCAAGGCTTTGGCAAAAACAAAGAAAATCGCCAACTTCTGAGAAGAGGAAATCTCAGGTTGCAAGAGTCAATAGGGATAATTCTGCTGGAATACCACAGTTGCCTTGTCGCATAAACACATTGCAAGGAATCCGGAGTGAGTTAGAAGTTTTGGAGAAACAAATTTGGGACAGACTTTTTGAATGGATTGGGGAAGAAGTTTGAGCACTCTCCCGCAGCTTGTGTGGAGGGAGGCACACAACATTATGAGGTAGTAGCTTATAAAATGGTCTTCCACTACCATTTTATGAATTATGAATTATCCCATTCATGTTCCCTGGGATGGTTTGTATGTTGCCCTCACTCTTAAATACGTAGAATAGCAAGCTAATCATGATTTCATGGTAAAAATAATTTGTGATACTGCCTGAACATACTCTCAATAGACTTGATTATAATTCATGATAGAAAATGGTCAACAATAAAAAAATTTGATGCGCTGACATCTCTCAACTTAATTGTTAATCAAATTGAGGTTAGTGTTTACTTTTTACTTCCCTCTCTGTATTGTTTTTGCCGTTTATGTCATTCTATGTTGTCCTTTATAGATTCTAATCTTACTGTTACTATTTCTTGCAGTCTCTCAATACATAGTTATTGGTTTTTAAAAAATCAACAGGAAAGACAAATCACCGAAACAAAAGTTCACTCAGCCATGAAGGGAAATTAGCTGGAAAAACAAAAGCTCACTAAGCAAAGAAGGGAAACGTAGAGACCATGTCATTGCATTTTTTGTTTTCGAACTAAAACATGAAAATCAGTCTTTTTCATTGACACACATACATAATCAAAACAAAAGAGTTGATTTTGAATGTAATCCACAATACCAGGTAGGAAATATACAACTTGTATGTAAAAGCAGTAAGTATAGAAAGTTACCTCTTTCGATTTTTGTTAGGGGTTGATACCATACTTCTTTTCATTCAAATTGGTCAAATGATTCTGAAAATTTGTAACCAAAAAGAAAAAGAAGTCATGGACTCATTATTTTCCATTCAAACATGCTTGAGGAATATCTTTGATGTCAAATTACAATATGGAAGAAGAAGATCAAACCTTTTATGACAAACATTAAATAATAGCACAAACCAAAATGCAGATACATATTTAAATGAAACCAAGATTTTCTTCCTATTTTCTACATAAATCCTTGCTGCAGCGAGTGAACCATTTTTTCCAAGCTGCACCATTCTATCAGCCTGATGTCAAACCTCAGCTCCCCTTATTTGTGTGTTTGCGCATACACTGACTATCGATTTTGATGTAAAAGTTGGTATATATTGACTGAGCTCTGACTAATGAGCATGATATAAGTCCTATTTGTGTGTGTGCATTCACTGCTAATATGGATTGTCTAATACCGTCTTTCAAAATGAATTTGCTTCTCAGTCTTTACCATCAGATATAAATTACCAAGACGCACAGCAGATACTCTGCCTCTAATAATTTCTCTCCCATTAGCTTAACTTCATATTAATAATAATGACATCAATAGTGCATTACCTCAAGATGTGCAGCAGTCTTATAATCTATAACAACATAATCATCTCCAATCCATGATAGAATGCTCTCACCCTGGCTGAAAGCATAAACCCAATCCCATTATTCTAGTCCCCTACATTTACACATAAGAATTTGTCAGAAAGAAATCAGCAAACATCGACATTTCGTACAACAATGTGGAAGCATTCAAAAACTGCATAACAAAATCAATCTAAACATACTTTTGTACCTTTCTAGATCTTATGTGCTTTAGAGTAAAGTTGCTGCTCCAAATCTGAAGCTCTTTCATACTTAAGGGATTGGAGGTCTTCCCCCATAAAATGACTGCATATAAGAACCTGGGAAATGTAATTCTATTTATCATAACATTACATTCTGCTGATATTGTTTTGAGAGAATGTAAAAGTGTGATAGATTTTAAAATCAATGAACAGACAAGAAAGACTCATTTTTAAATTGGATAGTTGGTCCAATTGTCATAGAACTATTAATTATAATAACCCTAAGGTAAGAGTCCACAAAATGCCTTCAATAATCATAATAACCCTATTGCCATGCTTAGCCTCATGAATCTATACTTCTTCCTTGATTATGTTCTACCCTTCTATATAAAGCTCTATCCTTTCTCACTCTTCCCTAAGTTCAATCATTAATTCGATCCTAAAATCACTTACCCCTCAACACGGATTACAAACAAAACCTTAGCTGTAGGGCTATAACGGAAAGTGAATATAATATGAGCTTGCTAATACCTGCTTGGAAACATCTAACGAACCTTGTACAGGAAAATAGTCATTTTTCTCTATGGAATCCCAAAATTAATTTCTTAATACGTTTTATCGACTATTCATAAAAGTTATGAGGCAGATGATTCTTACAACATGGCTACAGAAATTGTTGGTTTCAGGGTTGATTCCCATAATAGAAGTACTGTGAAGGTCAACACAGGAAGCAATAAAGCATTGATTTCTCTCAGTAACCAAAACAAAATCAAACGTCTCACCGAAAAGAATTGAAGTAATAATCCAAATGGTAAGGATAGAAAAACCTTGATGAGAATGGTTGCTTTCCAGCTGAAAGCAAAGTCTCCGTCTTTGATGTTGCCCATAACAACGAAACGAACCTGCGGAGCTGCTGTTGCCTAGAATCCTTATATAGATGCAGGTATCCAGCCGCAATCCTAGCCAAAGAAGAACACGGACAATCAACAAACCATAATGAAATCTGATACTCACCACCATCAAGCACCGCAAGCCCAAAACCCAATCCAAAAAAAGATTCTCGGTTACAACAGCGGTTTAGCAAATCTCAACAGGAAAAACAGCGGCTAGCTAATCAGAGGAACACAGAGCATTGTAGAATTTTCGCCCTCTCCCGGGAACGCCTTCCATGCTCGTCTTGTTTGGGCCCAGACACGTGCAGCTCACATGTCAAAATAAAAACAGGAAATGTTGAAGGGAAATGCTTAGCCGGTTCCCAGTTGAGGTTGGGTGAAAAACTGAAAACTACCCACGACTGGACAACCCCATTCTCTTAAGCCGACTGCGACTCTGCTAGGTTCCTCTGAAGTCTGAAGACCCATACTTCTGTTCATGTCCTTTTCCCTACAAGAGCAAGGACATGGCCTGAGGTAGATTAGGAGTTGACGAGTAGCTCTGGTTCGAGGTCCGACCTGAGGCAATCGATTAGCTACTGGCGCGGGAAAATGATCGACTTCGTTTGCTGCAGCAGCATCAGATAGGACTCATAGGAGGAACGCAAGCAACAATACTCAACAATAGCCATCGGAGACGAATCAGAAACTCAGGAATCGCTGCCTGAAATTGGAATCACAGTGAAATCCGATGTCACCCAAAAACACAATTTCGTCAGAACCCAATCGAATTCAAAAACTATTTATACTAGCATGTAGAGCATGACGAGAGGATTAAGTTTCATACCACATGCAGCTCAATCAGTAGCCAGGGTCGCCGGAAAACGTTGGAGAACCGTCGGGGAAGCTTTAAGCTGTCCAGCTTCGTTCCTTCGTTGTCCATTTTTGAATGGACAATCTGAGATCAGGAAGAGATCGGCGTCAATGATTCAAAGCTAATGCCGGTGTTCCGCCGCCGTTAGATGGCCTGACGGCGAGAGTACGACCGGGTCGCAGTACCGGGTCAGAGACTCTGGATCTCTCGATCCCTCTACATCATTGATCTGATCGAAGGCTGATATACAGTCTCTCTTTAATTAATAAAGCGGTGATATTCGACGGTTCGGATTGCACCAATTGATTTTCGAATTTTCTTTAATAATTTCTCAAAATTCTAAAACTTTCAAAAATCACAATAAATAGATCGGGTGTCTGAAAAATTTTCTCAAAATACCCACGGACTCTTGACGTCGTGTACTTTATCATCAAACCTTAAATTGAGGAATTCACAGCATGAAAATTTTTGAAAAATATTTTTGTGCGCCTTTACAATTTCCAAGATCAATAACTAATTTTTGCACTATCTCAAACCTATAAACCCTTATATTTCCCTAAAAGGAGTTGAATCACGATGATCACATCCAAAAGTTGTTGGACCGCAACAAATTCTTATATGCTTACTAGTGTGATCTAACTTGTTTATTACTTATATGAAAAAATATACATTCTATAACTAACAAGGTGGAGGAAATATAATCTATCAAAATTGACCGTTGGATGTTATCATGACAAGGAGAAATGATCGTGGTCAAAATTTCAGCTATTTTCGTCGTCGTTTGAATCTCAATCTACTAGGTCAACCATAAATCCTATATACCAAATAAAACTAATATACACATAACCGCTCACTCACAACTTCTTTTTTCAATTCGTCAACTCTCACACTCTCATGAGTATGAGATATATCAACAAATGTAAAAATTTTAGAAAAATTATTTGCTCGTGACTCATCTCTCCTTGGAGAAATATAAGCGCGTAAAGGGTTGATCAATTTATTTGATGTCAAAAAGACAGCGGATCGGGTTAATTTTTTTATACAATACCCATTAATATGCTATAAATACATGAGTAATCTCAAATTTATCAATTTTCAATTTGGATTGTATGGATCGCACAAAATCTTTGTATGCCTACTAATATAGTCTAACTTAATTATTATTTATATGGAAAAGTATGCCTCCCATAACCAATAAGGTAGAGAAATAGAATCTATCAAATTCAACCGCTGGATGTTATCATGACATAGAGAAATATTTATGGTCAAAATTTAAGTTATTTTCGTCGTCGTTTGGATCTCTATCTACTAGGTCAACTATAAACCCTAAATATCACATAAAACTAATATTCACATAACCGCTCACTCACAACTCTTTTTTTTCTATCTGTCAGCTCTCACACTCTCGTGGGTATAAAATATATCAACCAATGTAAAAATTTCAGAAAATTTATCTGCTCGTGACTCATCTCTCCTTGAAGAAATATAAGCACATAAAGGGCTGACCAATTTATTTGATGTCAAAAAAACGGCGGATCGGATTAATTTTTTTATACAGTATCCAAAAATACGCTATATATACATGGGTAATCTCAAATTTTTCAATTTTCAATTTTGATTATATGGATCGCACAAAATCTTTGTATGCCTACTAATGTAGTCTAACTTAATTATTAGTTATATGGAAAAGTATGCCTCCCATAACCAATAAGGTAGAGAAATAGAATCTATCAAATTCAACCGCTGGATGTTATCATGACATAGAGAAATATTTATGGTCAAAATTTAAGTTATTTTCGTCGTCGTTTGGATCTCTATCTACTAGGTCAACTATAAACCCTAAATATCACATAAAACTAATATTCACATAACCGCTCACTCACAACTTTTTTTTTCTATCTGTCAACTCTCACACTCTCGTGGGTATAAAATATATCAACCAATGTAAAAATTTCAGAAAATTTATCTGCTCGTGACTCATCTCTCCTTGAAGAAATATAAGCGCATAAAGGGCTGACCAATTTATTTGATGTCAAAAAGACGGCGGATCGGGTTAATTTTTTTTATACAATACCCATTAATATGCTATAAATACATGAGTAATCTCAAATTTATCAATTTTCAATTTGGATTGTATGGATCGCACAAAATCTTTGTATGCCTACTAATGTAGTCTAACTTAATTATTAGTTATATGGAAAAGTATGCCTCCCATAACCAATAAGGTAGAGAAATAGAATCTATCAAATTCAACCGCTGGATGTTTTTAAAATTTATCAATTTCCAATTTCAATTGTTTAGATCGCACAGAATCCTTATATGTCTACTAATGTGATATAACTTGTTTATTAGTTGTATCAATACCATACAGGCATACCTTACATGAGGAACAATGTGGAGGAAATAGACTATATTAAAATCGACCATAAGATGTTATCATGATACTAAGATATAATTATTTCTCGATCTAGTAGGTCAACACTAAACCTTAAATACCACATAAAACTAATATGTTCATAACCGCTCACTCGTAACTTATTTTTTCGATCTGTCAGCTCTCACGCTCTCGTGGATAGGAGCTATATCAACTAATGTAAAACTTTCAGGAATTTTATCTCATCAAGGGTCGGCTCCCCTTAGGGAAGTAGAAGCTTTTAAAGGGTTGACTGGTTTATTTCATGTCGAAATAACGGCTGATGGGGTTACTTTTTTTTATACATAATACCTATTAATACGCTATAAATAGACGGATAATTTAAAATTTATCAATTTCCAATTTCGATTGTTTAGATCGCACAAAATCCTTATATGTCTACTAATGTGATATAACTTGTTTATTAGTTGTATCAATACCATACCTTACATGAGGAACAATGTGGAGGAAATAGACTTTATCAAAATCGACCGTCATATATTATCATGATAAGAAGATATAATTATGGTCAAAATTTCAACTATTTTCGTCGTCGTTCTGGTCTCGATCTAGTAGGTCAACACTAAACCTTAAATACCACATAAAACTAATATGCTCATAACCGCTCACTCATAACTTAATATTTTAGATCTGTCAGCTCTTACGCTCTCGTGGGTAGGAGTTGTATCAACTAATGTAAAAATTTAGGGAATTTTATCTCCTCAGGGGGCGGCTTCCCTTAAGGAAGTAGAAGCTTTTAAAGGGTTGACCAGTTTATTTCCTGTCGAAATGAAGGTGAATCGGGTTAATTTATTTACACAATACCTATCAATATGCTATAAATAGATGAGTAATGTTAAATTTATCAATTTCTAATTTTGACTTTTTGAATCGCACAAAATTCTTATGTCTACTAATGTGGTATAACTAGTTTATTAGTTGTAATGAATTGAATCTATGGTCTCTGTGATTATTAAAGAAGTCGATAATATTTTCTAAAATTTTCTTGACATGAAATATTCAATTAATGGATTCGATATAAAGATACGGGACGAGATGAATCCGCGAGAATTTTCAAAAAAGATTTTTAGACACTAAAGCTATTTATTATGATTTTTCAGAGTTTCAGAATTAGCTCAAATTTAAACCAAACGTTTAAATAAAATTATGAGAAGGAAATAAGGAAGGAATTCAATTCATGGCGGCAAAATTTTCAGTTAAATTTAAAATTCCCACCCCCTCTACTTTCATATTCCTTCTCATCGATTCAATAAGAAAAGAGAAAATTCTCTCACAACTTTAAACATCAAAATACATGAGCCATTTCATCTCTCTCTCTCTCAGATTCAGTTCTCCCATCTTGTAGCAAGGGACAGAAAAGCACAGGGCACGAGCTGAATTCTTAAGGTTAGCATCTAATTCCTTACCCATAAGTCTTAATTGTGGACTTTCATGTTTAGGGCTGGGTTGCTATTTGATTTCCAGTTTCACGGTCGTGCTTGGAAATGAAGTAGTTCTTTGTTTCGAACTAGCTCCATCCTGAGTACCAATTTCATCTTACGAAATCCACTTTTACTTTTATGCTCTGCAGGTCGCAATCCAAGTTCACAACAGGTATTCAATGGACAAGAAATAGAAGATGGGAGTCTTATTTCACGGAGACCAAAATCGATAGATGAAATGCAACTCCAAGCCAAGTCTTGAAGGTGAAACATTTTCCATATTGTTTGTTATTGGTAAATTGATATAAAAAGCAAATTAAATTGATATAAAAAGCAAATCTGAACTGTTTGCTGAGAGTTTGGAGTATCATGGTGACTTTCGGTTTCCATTGGCCTGTATTGCTTGAATGTTGAATGTCAATCTTACTTTCCAAGCTGAAATGTGGTGATTTTTCTTCAATTAGTATTCCATAAGTCAAGGACAATATGATTCTTCGAAAGAGGCCTCACTGTGTTTTTGACTTTTGTGTACAAATACCGTTTTGAAGTTTGGGTATATTTGTTTTTCACCATAGGTATAATACTGTATGAAAAGCAAGTTGTGAATATGCAGATGTTAAAAACATGTATCTTTTTGGTTGGAACTGGTTTTCAAGCTTTTCTTTTTTCAGTTTGTTCTTGTTGCGATAGGGAAGAATCACTTTAATTGGCTTCCAATGAACTATTTCATGCTAATCTTGCTTATAGAAAGTTATGTGAGTATTGTTTAACATGAGGAAATTAATGGTAGACTGAGATATGTTCATGCCTAATTGTTTGTGTTTGCTTTAAAGTTTTACAACCATAAACCTGAGTCTGTGAAAGCGGCCCTCCCTAGAGTTGACAAGTTGCAAACCCTTATATGAAAGATGGCGTATATGAACATTTTTCCTTCATTCATTTTAGTTACATCACAATGTAGAAAGCTGAATTTCTTTGAACTATTGTCTTAATATTTGGTTTAGAATTGGAATATTGTACGTAGAAAATTGTTGTTAGTTAAAAGAGTTGAGTTCAAGAAACATTTGTTCTTTTGTATTCTATTTCAGTTGCTGCTACTATAGGAGGAAGAGAAGAGCAAAGTATATGTGCCAGATGAAATGACTGCATTCTCAAGCAAGCTCGAATACATCCCTGCAAGATGCCATCTTAGTGATCATGAGGTTTTCTGAGATTTCATTTTTTGAGGCTACCTCAGTCTAACTCTTGGTTTCTGTCATCAATTCCATGAAAATGATGTTACGGCACCTGCTGAATTTCTCTTGTTTGATTGTCCTTTGTATGTGGATGAATATACTTTTGTATAAAAGGAGCAAAAAAAAAAACGATCAGTATCAGTTTTTTTGTTCCTCTCATCCATAAGAAATGAAGAAAATGAACTTATTACCATCACCATCGGACTTAGAGACCATAATATGCCCTCATTATTGCTTGCTGCATACCCCAAAATTTGCAATATTGTAGAAAATAGGTCTCCCTTGCTTGTAGCATATATTTGGCACAGCCTTGCCACCAATTTCACAGATTGGAAACAAAGTTATCCAACAGGTATGGTGCATTAAGCAAAAGTGCCACACATTTGTAGTCTTATCATGTGGCTTCGAGACAAAAGGTCATAATCTTGTATGACAAGAAAGACGAATAGCTTCCAAAAGAACAAGCAATGGCATATAGATTTATAAATAGTAATGAGAAGATCCAAGCATGATACAACAAATAGTTGAATATACACTTGTATTTTCAAACAGAACACAGTAATCATACTATAAAAGGAGGAGCCACCTCTAGTAATGTAACAAGAGAAAATGAAGATCCAACCACGCGAATAAATGGCATGGAAATAATAAATCACCAATTTGTCATCCTTCAACTTCAACATCGAAATTGCCACTACGGATTACTGCTGCTGCAAGAAGCTTATGATATGGTTGACAACTGACTGGTAATTTTTGTCTGCTAGTAGAACATCTGTTTAAACAACCACCCTCATTAGGTTTTCACATTAGAAATAAACTTCAGGCACAGTTAATATCAAAAACCAAAGTGGCAATATATTTGATCCGTTTACAGAAGGATTGTTGTTGCTGCATTATAAACCTGCAACAAAAGATAAACAGAAAGAATGTTGGTCATAACTCATAAAACTTTCCATCACAAAAACAGCAGAAAATATCAATTCATTGTATAAACTAAATCGAAAAGACGCACCTAAGAGCAGAACTTGAGATCAGAAGTTGCATCCCAAGAAAATACACCATCACTTCGTGCAAAAGTTTGTTGTTGCGGCATTATAAACCTGCAACCTAGCATGTTCAATCTTCCGTCTCAGGAACTAGCATGCTCTGAATTCATGTCTTCTTTTATCAAATAACCTGTTGTCATAAACGAACTCATTCAGCAAAATTTTCAACATTCAACACTTACATACTGGAAAATTTTCAATTTCCAATTTCAACTCTAGGATTTAAGAGCAATTCATGTTAAAAGCAAGAAAGAATTGTAACTGAAAGCTTACTGAGCAATTCGGCTCAAAAGCCTATCTTATTTCCTCTGTTTCAATTACATATATAGACTGCACTTGGAACAGCTTTTACATAAATTAAGTAAGTAAATCAAAACAAGACTCCTACTCAACTTCACTCCTAAAGACTTGGTAAACAAACTGACTTCCTAAGAATTAGGATACCCAACGTACCCAACTATCTTATTCAAAAACATGAAGTTTAACAATTCATGTATAACCAGATAGTGTATTTTACAATCTCCATCTCCTCAAGAAACTCGAATGAATTCCATTGCATATATACATTTAGATCATACCCATTTAGCAGCAATCACACAAAATCCACAAAATTGTAAATTATTTGCAAGTCATATCTAAAAGATCTACTCTTTAGCTTTGTAACAAGATTTGTAAAACAGAGAGCAGAAAATTGATGTAGAACGAGAGTCACAAAACTAGAGAGTTGAAATTTACAGAACTTAAGAAAAACTCACTCGGCTAGCTGCTGCTGCGAGTAGACACAAAAATTGAGGGTCTGAGAAAGAGTGCCTCTGTTTGTCGATCGTATTTGAGATTTATCTAATCCTATCTGCTTCGGCAGCAAGCTCCCACTCCTCTTCCAAAACTCTCACTCTCTCTACTCCTTTTACTCCGATCCGTGGAAAGTGGCTGTTGGTACATCCATGAATTTTACTTTGTCAGAACAGACTCTTCCTTCAGGTTTCACAGGTTACCCGGTTTCTCAATCCTATGGCCATGATTCTCTCAATTAATTTCTTCGACCTCCTCACCAACACAGTAGAAATTCCTGAACCAACCTATACCTCACCATAATCCCAAATACAATGGCCAGCCACCATGCCAATCAGACCCGCCGTTTGCAGATCTCGGAGGCTGCGTCGATCTATGAGCAGCTCCTGACGCCGTTCCCCACCGTCGCGAAATATTGGACCCAATACACAGACGCCCAGAGGGCGGCCAACAACGACGAGCAAGCAGCAAAGAGACTCATGCCCGACAATGAAATAACTGTTTCCTACACAGTAACTTTTTCAACTATATAAAATGGTAAGCAGGTCAGCCGGTCAGTATTCTCAACCATTAGATTAAGGAGCATATATCCGACGGCCCATATGATGCTGACGTTCCCAAGCATGGTATGCTCGGAGCATTGTAGAATTTTCGCCCTCTCCCTCTCTCTCTCTCTCAATACTCTTTCATCTTCTCTCTCCGTCTGTTTCTGTGGAGTTAAGAACAAAAGACAAGACAGCACTGCGTGGCGCCAAAGGGCCTACATGGAGGGTCAAAAACGTCTTGCCACTATTCATTCATTTTGTCTGTTGCGGAATGAACAGCAACAGTGTTGTTTGCCTTTAGTATATTTAGAATGGGGAGAGTTCATCTCAACTATAATTAACCAAACAAAACCAACTAGCTAGCTTTCTCGCATATGCAGAACTATCATCACATTTCTGTCTCAGTTTTTCATCAACAGCATGTCCATTAAGTTTGTATCGTGCATGTATAAACCTAGCTAGAAATTTGCTTCAAAAGGAAGACTATATCAGTTTAATTATCATGACCAACGAGGGTTTAGTGAAATAGTCATGACATGGTTTGCTCCCGTGCGCTGAGGGCTGCTAGTTTCCGGTCTTCTAAATATTGTAGGGTTCGGAGGCCCGGGGGGAGAGCATAACAGTTGAAAATTCCAAGGTCCAGTCTTCTAAATAACTAATTTGCTCTTGAAATGACAGAAAAAATTCCAAGACTTGGAAATTATATGTCCTCAAAACTGAAAAAAGACTTCTTTTATGTTGAAGGAATATCGATTTAGTGTGTGCACATCTGCTGCCCCGCGCACACCTGCCCCCGCAGCCCCTACGCACACCTGCGTGCGCTGCTGCCTTGCCCGCACCGACTGCTGCTCCGCAACCGGCCTGCCTACTTCGCGCCCGTAGCCCCTGCACCCCCTGCTGCCCCTGCAGCACACCTGCAACTCGCTGCCACTGCAGCCCCTGCTGCCGTGCACCACTGCACACCTTTACTCGACTCGCTTCGTTCCATCACGCCTGCATCGACACGCGCGTGATCCAAAACCAAAAAGTAAGTATCCAAAAGCGTAAGTTTTAAAGTTCCTAAATTGAAATTCTTTCTTTTTCTCGGGGACTTAAAAACCTCCCTTCTTCTTCATCCCACCTTTCTTATAACGTGGGTTCGATTCTTGAAAAGCGGAATCGTGGGGATTCAAGCAATTAACGAACTAAGAGCGTTCGTAAGACTTCGGACTAAGAGCGTCCGCAAGCATCGATTTATGACCTTATAAACATCATTGTTTCGGTCTAATCCAATTTTCTTGGAAATCGATTTCTTGGTAGCATAGCTCGGAAATCTTAATATTTAGTTGTCGTGGAAGTTTTAACTCCGAAACTAATATATTTCTTCTTCTTGATTTCAGGATGTCGAAGCCAAAGCTTGACTTTCCTATCCTTGACTCAACTGGCTCGGAATATCATAGTTGGGTCACAGATGTTGAGAACCACCTCACTTCAAAAGGGATCCTACCCGTAATTCAAGCACCAAATCCCGACCTCTTATTTGAGCGTACGGCTACAAATAATGCCACCGCTCTCATCTTGATGAGACGCCACATGGATAAATCGCTCCGATTGGAGTACATGGCAATCAAGGATGCTAGGGAATTATGGGTTGCGCTAGAAGAGCGATTTGGTAATGTTCAGGATACCCTCCTCCCCGACTTGAAAGTTCAATGGGGCAATCTACGATTCGCCGACTTCAAGTCTGTAGCTGAATATAATTCAGAAGTTCTACGCCTCAAAACCATGTTGGGGTTCTGTGGACAACCTGTCACAGAGCAAGAACTAATTGAGAAAACTCTCTCCACCTTCCCCGTCTCAGCTATTTTGCTATCAAAGCAATATCGAACAGAATTCAACACTGGACGGATCACGAGGTTTCATCAGCTAATTAATATCATATCTGTAGCTGAAAAACATGATAATATTCCCGTCTCAGCTATTTTGCTATCAAAGCAATATCGAACAGAATTCAACACTGGACGGATCACGAGGTTTCATCAGCTAATTAATATCATGTCTGTAGCTGAAAAACATGATAATATCCTCGTGAAGAATTATAATTCAAGGCCTATAGGAACTAAGAGTGTTCAAGAGGCGAATTATATTCATGCACCCAAAGGAGGGCACAAGGAGAGGAACCCTAAAAATAAGGGACACAATGGACGTTTTGGTCCATATAACCGCCCTACAAAGGAAGGTAATCGTCAGAATGAAGGACGAACACGTGGCAATACATGGCAACGTGGGAGAGGAGGTCGTGGGGCTCCAGGACGTGGAGGAGCCACCCAAGGCTGTGGGAATGGCGCCAATTCTTCTAGGGGACGCCACCCAAGTGCAAATAATGCACCTCAATTAAGGGGAGGAAATCACAATGACATGTGTCATCTATGTGGATCAAGTGAACATTGGTTCAAGCAATGCAATGCAAGCAAGCAATTAGCTGCGCATTACAAGGCATATAGAGTCTTTAGAGAGCATGATGCCTATCTTGCCGAAGCAGAAGAAGATGGTGATGATGCCAATGTCAATCTCACCATAGCGGACTTCAAATCTGACAAAGAATTGCACAAAGATGCTGCATATTTTGATTAGTATAGTCCTTAGTTTTACTTCCAAGAATTATGTAATGGCAATATGCCTTAGTCAATAAATGACATTATGGATTATCTCTTTTCCTCTAGGCGTACTCAATTAAGTATGATGTCTAGGAAAGTAATTGAGATTAGTGGTACTTAAGAGAGCTTCGCTCCACCGACATCTCTCTCTACTTTCCTGGTCATATTTGATTGGAGTTACCAAACGGATAGAGTGACTACGATTTGTCTACGATTTGATTTTATGTTGGATTAGATTTTGGTCAAGAAATTTTGATGTAATCATTGGCTATTATTAATAAAGTATCGATTTATTTTAATTCAATGTCTTGGACATATTTTTAATTCCGAACTTTATTATTTTCAACAGTATGTTTCCCGAAGAGCTAGAATGCCTCGTGGATAGTGCTACTACACATACCATCCTTCGAAATAGGCAACTATTTCTTTGGATGATGCCATCTCGATCTTCCGTGACTACGATGGCTGGATCATCTCAATTGATTCATGGTAGAGGACTAGCCCAATTTATGTTGCCAAATGGCACAATTTTAAATGTCACCGAAGCTCTTTATGCTCCTAGGGCAGGAAGAACCCTATTGAGTTTTAAAGATATAAGAGCCAATGGTTTTCATGCGGAAATTTTCATGC
>BDJD01004646.1:20411-43772 GCA_002564525.1 Rosa multiflora | reverse complement strand
AGAAAAATCATGAGGATAAAGCTCAGCAAGACGCATCAAACTTTGCTTATTATAAGCTGCAAATGAATAATTAGGACTTAGAGTTGCCAAACAAAGGAGAAGTTCGGTAGTAGCCTCACTATAGAAGAAGAAAAGGTCTGGGGTCGTATGGGACTCTGGCAATAGGGATCAGCCTTTGCATATATAAAATTATATATGAATGATAGAGAGTTGTGAGATGGAACCGTACTTATCCATTATCAATTATAAATTATATGTCAACATATATATATATATATATATATATGTGTGTGTGTGTGTGTATATATATATATATATTAGAAAGGAAACTTCCTGAGTGAACATATAACATGGGCCTTATAAAAAAAAAATGCTCAGTTGCCAAATGTCAAAAGCTAACTGGGGGCAGCTGCCCCCACTCGTCCCTCTGTGCGTCCGCCACTGGTTATGTATAGAGAGTATCAATTCTTTACTTTTTTTCTTTTTTCTTGGGGCAAAGCTTTTTGGCAATCTGGATATCCACTACTCCAAGGGGAGATTGTAAAACATTAAATGGACCTAATATTATCTACATGAAGTAAATAACAATTTGATTAAACTTATTACAATAAATAGGAAATATATGAATTATCTACCTAGTCACCTAAAGAGTTTTGTGTCAAGGAATCCATTTTGATAAAGATAAATATCTAATTGTATCATATGATAACACTATAGCATCTTTACAGGGAAGTCATAGGCTTGCATACTATGTTATGGGAAGGCCTTTTGGCGTGTGGCTGCTTGAAGATTGGTGCTTGGAGCCTTGTGTTGAATAGATGTGTTGCTGTTGTTGCTCTTGAGAAATGGTTGTAGTTGATGAAGCAGGTAATTCACTCTTGCTTTGTTCTAATTCTTGTTGTCTTGATCATTTAGTTGTGTTTATGTGTTTTTGTGAAATGATCTTTGATTGCTCATTAAGTCAACAGCTAACCCACTAGCTTGGCCACTTTGACCAGGTATGTGCCATTAGAGATGATGATGAACTTATTAGCACCTTCAGAGATGACGATGAACTTGAGAGAGGTGAAAATATTAGGATGTAGGCATGTAGCTGCATAGAGCAATTCAGCAATCACAAACTTCAGTGATTGTGTTTTAGAAAGACTATGCATCCTCCACTTGTGATATTCCTTGAACGCAAGAAGAAGACCTACCCCAGCCGATACCACCAACATGTAGTTTTACCAGTATTCTACGAAGTGGATCCGTCCCAGCTCCCAACTGAGGAAGCAGATGGGAAGTCTCGTAAAAGCGTTAGGCATCAGAAGAAGATATCGTTGAACAAGGTCAACTAATGGAAGGCAGCACTTCAAGAGGTTGCAGATCAGCAAGACTGGTATTCCAGAATAAATTAGGCAATTGGTAAAGGGACAATTTTAAGGGATTGAGACGCACAATAAGTGACTGACAATGAAAATTCCAATAAGTAGTTGTTTGAATTTCAGCAGTTATATTAATACATGTGACTAATGAGATTTACTTCTCTCTCGTAAGTCGTAATCCATCAAACGCATCACGATTCATAACTGCCATCGATTCCTGCAACCCCCTCAACACCATCACGATTTTGAGCTCTCTCACAAGACGGCGGCCAACTGTAGTGACTTGTGGAGGATCTTGATCTCAATCCAGGGCCCCTCCTACGCACAGTTTCGGGTGTCCTGCCCTGAGCTAGATCTGGATCAAATAAAATATAACAAATATATTATATAAGGGTATTAGCAAATTTTTTTTTCTTACTTTATTTTAATGCTTCAATCATCAAACTGAGTTTGTGAAGTTGCAAAAGCTCTTATGTATAAAGCGGTGGGTTTAAGTTATAAACGTTACTCTCACTATGTGCCATTTTACACTCTGATATTTCAACTTTATAAAGTACTATTTTGATACCTCACATTATTTTTATCGATTAACTTTCATATTTTCTATCAAAAATAACGATGTCCGATTAACTTTTATATTTTCTACCAAAAATAACTATGTCAACTAATACCCTTTTTTTCAAAGGTGTTTTCATCTCTTTGCATTTTTTTTTTCCATCTCTCTCCTCTAACATCTCTGTTTTTGCCTCTTCATCATGAGCAATTAAACCTCGAGTTTTTTTCAAAGGTGTTCAATAGTAGCTTCATCTAAAAATCATCTCTTCTTTCCTCATAAAATATCTAAAATGAAAACTGTAACTTCAATTCATTTAAAAATCATGTTTTCTTTTGCAATTTAAGATAGAAAACATGAGATACCTAAACTGAAATTTGTATATTAAACTTTTTTTTTTTTTTTTTAAAAAAAACCCCACCCCACTCCCACCCTTGATGGAGCTCGAACTCTTGACCTCTTATATATGAGACCAAAGCCTTACCACCCCACCAAACACACACACCCAATTAAACATAATTACATATATGTTTTTCTGTCAATAACCAATATTAATTATATTAGTAAACCACTAAACCAGCTTAAAGATCAAGTAGGTTAAGGTTCTCACCCTTTATACGCTGCATTGTAGCTTTTGCAGATCTCTGACTAGACAGTACTGCCAGATGGATCTTCTTCTGAGATTTCAACCCAAGAACAAATAATAAGAAATGCAAATCAACAGAGAAGAAAAAATTCCACAACAAATTAGGTAGGATTGTGATTTGATATATCATAAATGATCCTTAATTAGGGCTTGAAAAAATGAATTAACTGGGGCCTAAATCAATAAAACTATTCGATATTTGGTTTCAATATTGGTGCCAACCGATCAATACGGGCTCGGAACGGAACCTATCCGACATATAGTTGGGAGATTGAAAATTTTGACTAGTTTGGCTTAAATTCAAATGCTCATCTAAATCACAATCCTCAATTTTACTTCGTACAGTAATAAAATAAAACGAGATGTTCTCAAAAAAACTGTTACTGGCCGGGTTCAGAGGATGCACCAAACAGCTCCAGATGTAAAAACGCTCCGTTTGATCGCAATAGAAGAAAGAAAATAAGATGAAAAAAAAAAAATGCATAATAATAAATTGAAGGTTGGACGGACCAGGATTGGATGCTTCTTCTTCCCATCCTCGGCGGGCTTGGCATGATCGCCGTGTTGTCGGACCCTCCTGGCAATGTTCTTGACGACGCGGCCGACGTCTTTCCTCCAGTTGCTTGAGTCCTGCTGGACGTCCCAGTCGTTGTGCAAGTAGCTCTCCATTCCGATCTGTGAGTCGGAGGCGAAGCCAAACGAGTCAAACTATTCCTGCGTCGCTCCTTTTATGTTCATATAGACTAGATTCCAAACACACCCATAATTACGTGGGAAGTAACGTCGAGAAAATTGTTTTTGATTTTTTGTGTTAACTGTTTTTTGGTTTTTTTATTTATTTTATTAACTATTTTATTTTTTTCAAATATTTCAAATATGTATAAAGACGTACTGAGTACTGACAGTAATAAGATGATGAACCGGTCCTCTCCTTGGCTAGCCTTCCTCCTTGGTTATTCTTGACTTTCGTTTTCATCCGTTAGTGCAGAATCCGACGGCTAATAATTTTCTACATCATCATCTGACTGTTAAATACCCAAAATTAGATTCCCAAGACTAACGTCTCCGTCAATTGAATGGCATTTGTCTGACCAACCTGGAATGTGAAAAAAAAATCATCGCTCGCTCTCTCTGCCGTTTTGAGAGTCGGCAACGCCCCTCCAGTCTCTCTGCCCTCAGGGGTGCGTCTACACCCTTTTGTGGTGAGGTTTTCTGAGCTTTGGTCTAAGTTTTTAATCTTTTCATGTCTCTTTTCCATTTTATCTCTCCTCGTGTTTGCCCAATTTCTCATCAGATTTCCATATCTATTCTCAAACCTCCCATCCTCCTCCATCTCAGACACTTCACCCTCTCATCTTCATCCGACTTTTCTCTTCTCCCACAACCCCATCTTCACTTCCAACCCTTGGAGTCTCGACAGGGATTTGTTCACTTAACTTCACACCTGATGATTGCAGCAGTACCGGCATGCCACCGCAGTGTGTGGACATCGCCGGACCAGTGGTGTTGTGATACACGATGGTCTCCACCTCCACGACTACCTTTATTAAGTCCTCTGTTTTTCTTGTTTCTTCATGTGCATGCAATTTCGGTGTGGAGAATGATGGTGGAGAGTTATTTGGCCTCTGGAAGTCAAGCTTCTGTCGGAGCTCATCTGGTCATGGTGGTACTCACGGCGGCCAGCCTGTGTTGCAGCGAAGACTTTGGTTTTAGATCTAGGTTTTCTGGTATTTTGGGCTTTTGGGCCTCGGCTTGTCAATTAGTTCTAGTTTAGTTTATGGGTTGTCTATTGGGTTTTCGGGCCTAGGACTTGTACTTTTCTGTATTACCTTTGTAATATGGGTTTCATCTAATGAATGAGTTTATTTGACCAAAAAAAAAAACGTCTCCGTCAATTTCCTCAGTCTCCTCTTCTCTCCTTTTTCTCTGAAAAATTCATTCCTGCATCAGTTTCTCAATTTGAATTTTTATTTTCCCGTTGTTTCTTCATTGTCCTTCGTGCATTAGCATGGTGGGACTGGGAGATTTGTTCACCCGCGTCCTCGATGCTTAGTGTAATTTTGTTTTTCTATGCTTAGAGGGAAGAGAGAGAGGCTCAAACCTTACTTAGAGGTACCTCTTTCCTTGTTTGAGTTTGAGTTTTTGTGCTGAGCTGAATGTCTGTTTTCGGGGCAATTATTTGAAAATTTGAGGTTTAGTTCTATTGTTTTATCATGGCAGGTTGCTACGGAAATCGGTGACGGACTTTTTTTTCCTTTCCTTTTCTTTAAAGAGGATCAAAGGATTTCACTCCTACCTCCATGGTGACTCGAACTCATGACTTCGTCATTAGGTAGTGAGTGCTCTAACCACTGAGCTAACACCACTTCGTCAGCTCAGTGGTGACAGACTTACGTTCAGCTTAGAAGAGACCGGATTTAGTTGACAAATTAGGAACCCCGGTGCAAGGTGGGCTTTACGATCTAAGCTAACTTTGCATTATTCTAAGCTCTCTGAAAATTCATTTCTTATTTTACCCACCGTATATATGCTGCGAATGCATAATTCAAATGGGCAACTTTGTTGCTACTTAAATGTAAGGCCAAACGCATATCGGAAAAATGGTAGTCGAAAATGACTAGTGTGACTGTCAGAGCTGTTAAGGATCTTCTGATGTCATATTTGTTAATTCGATTATAATATCACATGATTTGTACATACTTGAAGATTCTTTTGGCTTAATTAATCCCCCATTTGCTTATTTCAAGGGAAAAATTCATGAATAATACCCGAAGTAAGGCTCACTATGCATTTCAATACATCAAGTTCCAAAATATAAACTTTGGTACATCAAATATGAAGCCCAACCCAATATATGTACACGACGTCAATGACTCTGTCAGTCCGTATGCCATTACGCACATAATGAAGGGCAAAATTGGTTCTCTCTCTCTCTCTCTCTCTCTCTCTCTCTCTCTCTCTCTCTCTCACCGACTCTTCTACCCCAAACTCTAGCAATGGCCTCCGACGACTTCTCCACCATGTCCGCCACCGCTGACAACGACAAGTACGGTTTCAAGAGGCCTATGCCTTTTGTCACCACTTGAAGAATCAGAAGCACCAGATTCTGATCTAGAATCATGACATCTATGCCTTCTATGGCTTCACTATTTCCTCTTCTTATCTTCTTCATAGCCACTCATATCCATCACCGCCTGCATCTCTTTTCATTCTTCTTTTCGTTGTCATCGATCACTACCACTAATGACCACCCCTCCGCGCAACGCCTTACACCACCTTCGCTCACAACCCCCATCCCCAATCCTACCCTCCATCACAGTCGGATTTTTCACTGGAGCTCGACCTCGACAACCTCAAAGCCATAAGAGTCCTCGGCAAGGGCGACATGGGGATCGTCTTTCTGGTCCATGACCCGAAATCTGACCCGTCCGGCAGCTACCCTTTCGCTCAAATTCTTGCTCCGCACCAAGCTTAACACTAACCTGATCCAATTCTCCGGCTTTGGAAGCAGTGACAATGGCGGTTTGGGCGATGAAGTAGCAGAGGCTGGGGCTGTCGAAGTGGTTCAGAAGGGAAGAGCTGGAGTGAGAGAAGCTTCTGGAGCCAAGACTCCTCCTTTGTAGCTGAGTAATGGTTCGCTGCCGATGGTAGCATCGGATTTCAGAACCTGCTTCCGATTTTCAATTGAGAGAGATAGAGAGAAAGAGAGAAAGAGAGAGAAAACTGGGTGTCGACCATCAGATTTCGAAACTTGCTTCTGATTTCCAATTGAGAGAGAGAGAGAGAGAGAGAGAGAGATGGGTGCTCATAGTAAAAGAAATGTGAGGAGACTGTTTTACCCCTTGAAATACGACAGCTGGCACCAAACAAACGGCGTCATTGACGTCGTGTATGTATACTGGGTTGGTTTTGAAACTCATGTACGAAAGTTTATATTGGGCCATTAATTTTGAGTCTTTCTAAATGTACCCGGCAAATATCTAAATAGACCCAGCAAAATTTTTACACCTAACAAAATTACAAAATTTCTACCTACACCCAGCAGGCTTTCCAATTATGCCCTTCTCTTAATTAAACCCAGCAAAATACTCACAGCAGTTCCATACTTCAATTGCATCGCTCACAGAAGTAATCACTCTTGTAAGCCCTTTCTCTGCAGTTTTTCTTCCCTGCAGAGGAACTCCAATGAAAATGCTGCAATTAATACATGTGACTGATTTTTCCCTGCTACAAGAACTCCATTCTTTTTATCTCCCAAGGGATTATTGTTCTTCCTCTCTCTGCAATTATTATTAGTATGATGAGTATGGAATCTCTAAATTTTGTGATGTCAATGAAGCGTGCAATGTAAACAAGAAAACGGAGGAGAAGTTGACTCACCTGGTTCATTCTGATCACTCCCTATCTTATAATTATACTGCTTTGAGGACAAGGTAGTCGTCTTAATATTTGTATCTCTACTGCTAAGTGCCGCATGATCAGATGATAAGGGTGAAGCTTGCTCTAGCATTGCACGATTAGGCACTTCATATTCTTCTTTATCTTTGCTCGGTTGAGTTTCTTGGGGATTTTGCTCAGTATTTCGATATTTGTATGAAGAAGTACGGTGAACCAATTCATTCATAACCTTATTTGCCCATTCAGAACCAATTCATTCATGACCTGATTTGCCCATCAACGGCTTTTCAATCACAATCACTTCTCCTTCCACCTTTTCACCATTTTCATTCAAATCGGGCTTTCTTCTTCAAGAGTTTGTGGGGAAGGGATGAAGATTGCTAGGTATAAATGTAGGGATAAAAGTAGAAATTACATGACTATTATTGTCATTTTGTACCAGGATATAAATATTTTTTCATGCAAAATTGATTTGCTGGGTCTACATAGAAATTTGTTGGGTACATTTAGAAAGACTTTTTATATTTTAGAACTTGATGTACTAAAATGCATAGTGGGCCTTAGTTTGAGTACTATTCATGAATTTTTCCCTTATTTCAATTGTCGTAAAATTGGGTTCGAAACTTTGGTAGGTGCATTTGATTTGTCATTTTTCAAATATTGATGTTTAAACTATTGTTTACTGAGTTCGTTCTTTAAATATTATTTATGCAGTTGCAAAACAGTGGCCAGAGTGCGTTTAACTGCCGGGGTCATTTTGGTTATATTGACATCGTTTTGCCCGTCTATATTCCCTTGTTGTTCAGTGTTCTTTACAAACTTCTACAGAGAACCTGCTTCTTCTGTCACCATTTTCGAAAAAGCCCAGAGCTCTTCTCGTTGACGTTCTAATTTCTGTACTCTTTTTTCTTTTTTTTTGGGTAGTTTAAGGTTGAAAAATGTCCTTTGGCCTTACATTTAAGTAATGTCCTTTGGAACTCGTGATGAAAGGTGATGTTGCATTGGTAATATCTTCTTGTTTGGGTAATACCGGCCTCCAATAATTTCGCAATCTGTTTGTTTGGGTGGCCGGAATGGCTGTTGTTAGAGGTGAAGGCTGTGAATGCAGTTACGATGTGTTCTTGAGTTTCCGAGGCGAAGACACTCGGAAGACCTTCACCGATCATCTCTACACGGCGTTGGACAACGCCGGACTCAGCACCTTCAGAGATGATGATGAGCTTGAGAGAGGTCAAGATATTAAGGTAGAGCTGCGCAGAGCAATTCAGCAATCCAGAACTTCAGTTATTGTGTTTTCCAAAGACTACGCGTCGTCCGGATGGTGCCTTGACGAGCTTGTGATGATCCTGGAACGCAAGAGGAAGACCTGCCCCGGCCCAGACCACCGCCATGTCGTTTTACCGGTGTTCTATGATGTGGATCCGTCCCAACTGAGGAATCAGACGGGAAGTCTTGCAAAAGCATTTGCCACGCACCAGAAGAAGGAAGCGTTGAACAAGGTCAACCGATGGAGGGCAGCACTGCAAGAGGTTGCAGATCTAGCAGGAATGGTGTTAAAGAATCAAGCTGATGGGTAAAGTTCCCTAGTCCAATTATATATATATGATGGCCTTTTATTGCCTTCCATTTTCTCTACTGCCATGTGTTTCGACTCTTTAATTTCTTCTTCTTTTTTCTTGACTAGCATCTTCTGGGGAAATTATATGATTTACACAGAAATTTGGTGCCTATCTGTGATATCCTAAAAAATTGAGGGCTAGTTACATTTTAAGCTTACTTATTCATCTCATCAGTGGATTTTTGGTTGTAAGTCCAATTATATATATATGATGGCCTTTTATTGCCTTCCATTTTCTCTACTGCCATGTGTTTCGACTCTTTAATTTCTTCTTCTTTTTTCTTGACTAGCATCTTCTGGGGAAATTATATGATTTACACAGAAATTTGGTGCCTATCTGTGATATCCTAAAAAATTAAGGGCTAGTTACATTTTAAGCGTACTTATTCATCTCATCAGTGGATTTTTGGTTGTAGTGTTGTACCATAACAGAAATTTTATAGTGAATGGAACTGTGACATGTAGTTAGTGACTTTTTCCAGGCACGAGGCCAAGTTCATCGAAAAAATTGTTACAGTTATTGCTGACAAGCTAAGTCGGACGCCCTTAAGTGTTGCTCCAAATCTGGTTGGAATTCATTCTCGGGTTGAACGCATTAACATATGGTTACAAGATGAATCAACTAATGTTGGCATACTTGTAATTTATGGAATTGGTGGGATAGGGAAGACGACCATTGCAAAATTAGTTTACAATTTAAATTTTGAAAAGTTTGATGGAAGCAGCTTTCTTGAGAATATAAGACAATTTTCGGAGCTACCTAATGGCTTAGTTTTAATACAAACAAAACTTCTTTGTGATATTGGGAAAAAGGTGGAAATACACAGCGTTAGTGAGGGAATACCTAGGATTGAAAAGGTCTTGCGCTCTAAAAGAGTTCTTCTTGTTCTTGATGATGTGGATCATACGGACCAACTAGATGCAGTGCTTATGATGCAAGATAAGTTTCATCCAGGAAGTAGAATCATCATAACAACTAGGCATGCGAGGTTGTTGAATGTTGATAGAGCTATTGAGGTCTATAACCTTGAAACTTTGGATTTCGATGACTCACTGAAGCTCTTCAGTTGGCATGCTTTCGGACGGAACTATCCTAATAAAGGTTACATGGAACATTCAAAAAGGCTAGTGCACCATAGTGGAGGTCTTCCATTAGCTCTAAAAGTTTTTGGTTCTTCCCTATCGAGGCAAAGTATAGATGTATGGGAAAGTGCATTAGAGAAATTGGAAGTAATTCCAAATGGTGAAATCATGAACAAACTCAAAATAAGCTATGACTCTTTACAAGACAGCCATGACAAAGATTTATTCCTCCATATTGCTTGTTTCTTTGTTGGTAAGGACAGAGATTACATTGTTGGAATACTAAATGGATGTGAATTCTGCACAGTGGTTGGTATTCAGAATCTTATTGATAGGTGCTTGGTAACCATTGATGGAGATAACAAGGTGCAGATGCATCAAATGATTCGTGACATGGGAAGAGGAATTGTTCTTCTAGAGTCAAAGGATCCTGGGAAACGTAGCAGATTATGCCATCCAAAAGACTCTTTCAAAGTATTGGCAGAAAACAAAGTAAGTATTACATGATCCATTTTATGTGCATGTTTTTCTTCCGGTGCATCTGTTGGTGCTTACCCAAATGTTTTATTCCTTTTTACATTAGGGAACAAAAAGGATTGAAGGTCTTGTCTTGGATATGCGTAAGCACCCTGCATACACTCTTTCAAGGGAATCAAATGCTGTACTCTTGGAAACCAAAGGATTTGTAGGGATGCATAATCTAAGACTGCTCCAGCTTAGTCATGTACTACTCACTGGATGCTATGAAGAACTTCCATCAGGACTAAGATGGTTGTGTTGGTCTCACTGTACTTTGGATTCTATACCCAGAAATTTTTCTTTGGATTACTTGGTTGTTCTTGAAATGCACTATAGCAGCTTGAGAAAAGTTGGGACGGGAAGGAAGGTATGCTAATCTATAGTTTTCATTTCAGTTTTTCTTTTTTCCTTTTTATATATCAAACAACTAGGATACCTTTCTGAGGATTAATTCCATGTTCTTTCGGTCATTACTTGTTTTGTCAATTCCCACAGTATTTTCCATCATTGAAGGTCCTTGATCTCAGCTATTCCTGTCGACTTAGTGAAATCACTGACTTCTCCCTATTCCCTAATCTGGAAAGACTAATTCTTAAAGATTGTACAAACTTGGTTGATGTTCATCAATCTATTGAAAAGCTAGAGAGACTAGTTTACTTGAATCTAGAGGGTTGCAAAACTATTGAGAAGCTTCCAGAAAACATTTCTATGCTGAAATCCCTGGAAACACTTGTAATATCTGGGTGCTCAAATCTTAATCACTTTCCAGTAAAGCTGAGGATGCTAGAATCTCTAAAAGTGCTTCAAACAAATGATATTCCAATAAGTTTATTGGTCACTACTATTGAGGCCAGATCATGCACAAGAACAAGCATAGATATTTTTTGGGCTTCTTTACCCTCTAGATTAGTAGATTTAAGTCTTGTAGATTGCAATCTTTCTGATAATGTTTTTCCTAGGGCTTTGGCCAACCTATCCTCACTGAAAAGATTAAATCTAAGCCATAATCCAATGCATAGCCTACCAAGTTGCATCAGAGGTCTCACCAGGCTCGATCAACTTTCTTTCTCCAACTGTAAGAAGCTCAAATGGCTTGTAGGGCTACCAAGAGTAGGAGAATTGATGGTGGACAACTGCAGATCATTGAAAAAAATATCATCTTATTCATTGTCATGCCTGCCTCAGTCGTTAGGTTTTTGTCTCAATGAAGGCCTAGTTGAGATTGAGCCCTGGTACAAGTTAGAACCCCTCGGAAAAGTTGATGAGGAAATGATCAACCTTTTGGGCTTGACTGACTTGAAATCCGAGGAAAGAATAAGGTTGCACACCATAGATGAGCAGAAAGTTGATTCTGGCACAATGTATCCCCTCCAGGTCTCTCTCTCTCTCACTCACACACGCACACATTTTTTCATATGCATGCAAGAGACTCCTGTCGTATCCTATTCAAAACTAACATTTATTGTGATTTCTATGGCATAGGGACTCTATGAATTTGGGATATTCCACACTTTTCTTCCTGGAAACCAGGTTCCAGGACACTTCGGCCATAAAAGTAATGGGACCTCAATATCTTTTACTTTACCTCTACGTCCTAATGGTAGGATCCGAGGCTTGAATGTCTTTTCTGTCTATGAAAATTCAGATGATGTTTCTCAAGTCATCTATGCCGGTGTTAACTTACCTAATCCAATCATAACTAAAGTCAGTAATAAGAGCAAGGGTCTGAAATGGATCTTTGGCCCAACATACTACGGTATTCCAGATAATGGAAAAGATATGATTTGGTTAAGCCATTGGAAGTTGGAGAATCAACTCGAAGGTAACGATAAGGTGACTGTTTCAGTATTTATGGAACCTTGGCTTCGGCTAAAGCAGTGTGGGGTCAAGCTTGTGTATGAGCAAAAGAGGAAGAGCACCCCCAACACCGCGGATCCTTATTCATGTGTCATTGGGACAGATTTTTCAGAAGAACAGGAGGTGATGCTAGGAACATACTTCCTCTGCCCTCGACCTGCTTCAATGGACAACTTAGATTTGTGTAGGTCAGTTTGGTTCAACAAGCTCATTACGGACTCTGATGAAGAAACAGGTATGTATCACTCTTCCAGTTCCTTTATCTAGGCTTGATAGTTGATGCTATGAGACACTTCCAATTTAATCAATCCACATTTCATTTTATAACATTCCTCTAATCAGTTTTCTGTTATTTGTATGTTTTAGACAAAGAAGAGGAACAAGAAGGTGATCAGAACAACTGCTGTTGCAGGAGCTGCAGGATTCTCATTATGGCATTCTTTCTCTATTTTTTTCTGGTCGCTCCCTTGCTTTCCCCTGGAGAATAGTGACAAATTTGGATGCTCGAATACTCATGACCTTTGACAGGAAAGGAAAAAAAAAAAAAAAAACTTATTTCAATCCAGTCAAGTCTAGAGAAAATTAAAAATACTGTATATTATTGACAATTTTTGAAATTGTAAGGGCTAGCCAAATAATGGTTATGATTGCTGAGTTTGGCAAGGCCTTCTCCTATCTTACAATGGAGTTCCGATTTTTCTTTAGTGGTTTGGCTCAGGGCATTAAAGAGGCAATGAGGTTTGACATGAATTCCTAGATCATTAGTTGTGACGTGCTACAAAAGCATTGAGAGAAGCGGAAATTTATGAGGTTATCTTCAAAGTAGGGATTCTTCTACTAATCAAGGACATCGTCATGCTCCTTAATGTTCTCTGAGAAATACTAAGAAAAGTTTGAAATTGTAAGGGCTAGCCAAATAATGGTTATGATTGCCGAGTTTGGCAAGGCCTTCTCCTATCTTACAATGGAGTTCCGATTTTCCTTTAGTGGTTTGGCTCAGGGCATTAAAGAGGCAATGAGGTTTGACATGAATTCCTAGATCATTAGTTGTGACGTGCTACAAAAGCATTGAGAGAAGCGGAAATTTATGAGGTTATCTTCAAAGTAGGGATTCTTCTACTAATCAAGGACATCCTCATGCTCCTTAATGTTCTCTAAGAAATACTGTTTTCAGATTGAGTACATAAATGCCTTCCAAGAAGAGTAAGGGTGGGCATCGCCAGGAGCCTATGGCTTAAAAATGAAACAGATATGTATAGAGTATCAATTCTTTTCTTTTCTTTTTCTTGGGGTAAAGCTTTTTGGCAGTCTGGGCTACTGCAATTTGAGGTGGGTAACTCTTTCCTAGCTTTCTACTACAGTAATTTTTGTCCATTTCCTTTGGTTCTCTGCTGGGTTCTTGATTTACTTGCTTTATTCTGTGTAATCTACTACAGTAATCTAGAGTTTAACAACGAGTTGATCTTCTGTTCAGGAGAAGAAAGAAAGAAAAAAACCAATGAGTGGATCTAGGACTACGAGAGCTGAAGCTGCTGAACCGTGCATCATACATCTGATCAAAACTGTATCTAATAACGCTGGAAGCATATAGCTATTAGTATTAGCATCTTATTCGACTTTGTTCTGATAACTGCGTATCTTTTGTTTTCATGCTCTCTTTATAAGTTCAAGAGACCTTATAAAGAGAAAAGAGTAAAAACCGGATTGATGCTGGACAAATCACAGTTTTTCCAGCTTCATTAGTTCCTTCTGTTCTGACAAACTGTAAATTGATCTTGGCATCAATGTTCTACAAGCATATATTACTTGATATAATTTCCCCAGTTTCTTTTTTGATTTTCCAATGAAGAGGAGCTGTATGAGTGTATATATCCTGATATCATGTTGAGCAAACAGTCTTAAAAGATTAGCATGGGAAGGCTTACACTATATCAAATTGATGAAACTATGTTCATACAACATCGATTTTTTGGTAAAAAAAATGTTACAGAAAAATTTTGGTATATGGCATGAAATTCAACTAATTTTATTTTTTGGCTTTCCCTTTTCTGGCCTTCACAGCCCGTTTCCCACTTTCCTGTCAATTACAAAGTAATAGTGTGTAAGCCACATTAACTCATAAGGATAATGAAAATATGGACAAACTATTGATTTCACACATACCTTTGAATACAGTCTGTAGGCTGTTTGACCTGTCAATTCCTGCCCAGTTTTACTAACATAAACCTGATGGCAAACACCAGAGCATCAGAACAAATGTAAATAAACACATACAAAAATATTAATGTATGTAAATAAACGCTGTATCACTCCTGTTCTTTAGTAAGCAGAAATTAGAACAAATGTAGGATTTAACAGACATTATACTTTGAGATCGTAACTATAATCGCAGAAATTAATAACAATCCACGATCAACTTGTAAAGCCTCCTAGACTGTCCATATGTATTAACATCAAGTAAAGAAAAAGCTGACTTGCTAATTGCTATTAATATAAGTTCTATTATCAGTTACGGACAAAACCAGGAATATGTAGAGTTTTAACTTCTAACATACCTTCCTTCCACCAGGGCCTGTATACCAATGACCACCAGCTTGCCCGCTAGGTTGACCACTTTGACTAGGTGTGTACCATTCACCAGAAGATTGTGCATTTGCTTGAATCCGCTTTTTGCTGGCAGAGATTCTGGGTTCCACCCAGTTTCCAGAAGCATGCTCCATGTTCCCAGTGTTTGATTTGACCGACTTATTTCTTCCCTTGTTTACACTCCGCTTGACACTACCTTTCTGTTTAGCTTTACCTTTTGGGTTCACCCAGTTTCCAGAACCATGCAAGACTTCTTCAACATTTGATATGTTTGAAATATTTTGTCTCCGATTCACTGTCCGTTTTGAAGCTTCTCCATTGCTAAATTGACCCCTGAAATCCCAATGAGAAACATATCATGACATAAAATTCAAAAGAAATTCTATAAAAACCAGAAACAGCCTGAAAAAAGAAGGGGGAGAAGTATTTTACATGTAATCAATAACTGATACACCAGTCTGTTGATTTCCACCGACACTAACAGCACCCAAGGGGGAAAAATTCAGCAAGCGACTGCAGACTAACTTTCGAATCTTTGGATCATCATGGAAAAAGTAATGATGGGCAGGTGGAAGGGGATCAGCCACATTCCAGAGTTGTTCAACATCTTGACCACTGGGTGTCGTTTCATGAAAATTCTCGTTGGTACGCAGATATGCATCCCTCTCCAGATTTTGAGTAATCTTATCCTTCACAGATTGGAAGTATTCTTGACATACCTCATCCAAAGCAGGTGTTGGAATGTTAAACTTCTTGATTGGACTAAAGTTTTTCCACAAATCAACATCTTCAGGCATACCTGTAGATGCATTTTTGTTTGTACCACTAGTAGTTGCAGAATGACCAGGGTTTGTGTGTTGCTTCTTTGATGATGAGTCAACCTTAGAAGTAACCCTACTAACACTATGACTGACTGAAGGATCATCAGAATCGGAATCAATTAACTGAAACCTACGAAGAGGGCTGGTAGTTAACTTTGGAAAAACAAATTCTTTGCGGCTTGCCTCCAAACTCACAGAAGCTGGGACATCAGAAATATGATTCCTTTTCCTTCCAATGCGATGGTTGGATGATTGTGAAGCTAAAACCCCACTTCCACGCAACGGAAGTTTAGAACTACTACAGGATGTTTGGTACTGTGTTGACCGTTGCACATCTGCTACAAATTTGGCAAACTTTGAAGTAAATATATAATTTATGGTGTACAAACACTCCATCTTGCTCATGTCACCCAGAGAGAAAAAAGCTCACAATCTGAACAAACAGTCAACAGTAACTAAAGAGCAATGAGTTTGGGAATAAGAGCATCCCCAAAGTTGGACCTGCCTATCAAACGATGCTGTGAAGGATAATATTACATTATAGCACTAAAAATGGAAAGAAAAGACTCATAATTTCTTGCAATGCAGATTACATAGCAACCTAAACAACAGCAGCACCAATAACAAAGCAACCAAAATCAAAAGACAAAACCATATATGGCGAGACACAAAATGTAACTAACTAACTAACTATGCCAATAATTAAATCAACCATTCAACCTGCTTGCTTGCACGCATAAATTTTACAATGATTGAAGAGTAGACATCAACCCTAAGATTTAACCCGATTCCTCTAAACCATTGATTTACCATATAAAATTTCTTGTTATACTGCTAGCCTTTAAAAGGCATTGCAACAGAATTTTCCTAAAGTTTTCACCTTGCGCATTACCGTAACCCCAAATTACCAAAGTCATGTTCTTTGTAAATAAATCCACACCTACATCAAAATTACCCATTACATTACATCCGCAAATCTGAACAAAATGCGAGATTGTTGAGCTTATTGGTTACTGCTGGCTTTTTCTTCAAATTTTTAAATAAAACAAAAAGGAAAAAAAATTCACTTTCCTCCTCCAAATTATATTCTTCACATCATAAACGGACACTAATCAACACCACTTCATTTCCCTCTTTTTTTTTTCTCACAATTTCATCAAAGAAGATCAAAAACTAACTTTTTTTCACAAGAAATTCCAAAAATCCAAAAAATTAAGAGAAAAAGAAAAAGTAATTACCTGGAATAGTATCTTCGGGAGAAGAGAACTCTTCGATGTCATCTTCAATATTCCAAAACGGCGTCGTCGGGGGCTCCCGCTTCTCCGGCAGACCTCGCTTCAGCCTCTTGAGCTCCCGCGGCGGCTCGATCTCTCGATCCACATCAGTGTCAACAGGACGCGGAGGACTGGAGTCGGGCGGAGCAGCTGTTTGGAGCTCCGATTCGAACCCGAAATCGAGTCCGAGAGAGAAAGAAGGAGGTTCGTAGTCGGCGGCCATAGAACGAGTTTGGGTCTGAAATTGGAATTGGGCGCAGTGGGTTTTTTTTTGTAGAGTAGGGATTTGAATTTTGGGGAAAATTTTTGGAGGGATTTCCCAAATGAGAGGATTACCGTAAAATTAGAGAGAAATCTCAAAGTTAAAATGATTTCTTTTCTTTTTTTCTGGCGGGTAATACTATCGGGGTGGAGATCAGAAGATGGGCTTTGTACATTTTAACTCTGGGCCTTGAGCTTTGGGATTGGAGCCCATACCTATCCTTTGGGCCTTGACCTTCATAAGTAGAATTCATGACCTCAATTACATGCGAGGCACTTTTGATATTCTGTCATCTTCCGTGTAGGGTTTGTTACACTGGTGATCCACTATGTAAAGTGAAGGATGTTAAGACGTAATTTTTTTCTTCTTATAATGATCTCTACGTAAATAACTCAATTATAGTGATCTGAATTACTACATGATACTGACACGGAATAATTCAGAACTGCAAAATAATTACGAGAAAGAGAGGAGAGGACTTTTTTAAAATTTCTTCTTGGCTAACAATGGAGCTGTAAGTGTAACATATCCAACACCTAGGGACAAAAGTCTATGTTCGAGCTAAGCCATTGCTCCCATCAATAAGTACCTTAAGGGACAGTTTCCTTTATTTGCTTGTCTTATAAATAAGTACAGTACACAAAATTTGGGCCACTATTTATTGCCTTGGAAACTTTAAGATGTCGCATCATACACATTTAGATATTTGTTTTCATAGAAAAAAGTTTTCTAATTTTTTTTTTCTCAAATTGCTTAGACTTATAATTTGAGACTTGTTGGTTAAAAAGGGAATGCATGGTTATTTGAAATTGGTGGTTCTTATATGTGTTGAGTAAAGTTCATGGGTTTGCCTATTGTACTCTAATGTACAAATATATCAAGTAAACTAGTTTGATATTAGTCTGCCGATGCATGGAACCAGTCTACGTATGTATATATGTACCATAAAACTTTCAAATTTCATTGCCTTCACATTTTACATAATATATTTCACATTTTCCAATTGAGAAAAGGAAAATAAAAAACAAATTCAGCTAATTAGGCACACCCAAAAACCAAAACTAGAGCACTAGCATCTATAAAGGATGTAGGACACAGAGAGATATTCACATAAACGCGCCTAGCTAGTTGACTTTGTTTGGAAAGCACTTGGCAATTTCAAGATTCCATCTCAGGGAACATAGTGATGAAAGTAGCGATACTAGTTAGTACATTACAGAAACAATAACTAATAAGCATCGGCAGCATCATTCTCAATCATATAGTTCTAGACTTCTCGCTGACTAGCTGACTGGTCTTCTTCTTCAGTATCCACATGCCTGCAGAAGGATATCAATATCTCTGCAAGCCTACGATATCGATATTGAATCACAAGGTGCAATCCATTGCAATGAGTCCATCAATTCCAAATAGTATCTACTTCCCTCTATTGGTGGGTTGGTGGACTCCACACCTTCACCAGTTCACCTCCACAATGCTACTTTCAAGCAATGGTGAAAATGAGGTCATTTTTATATAATTCATGGAAACGATGAGAGCCTTCACATCTATATTAAGGGGGGGGGGGGGGGTGAATAGGCAACTGATCTCAAGGATTGTAATAAGACTACTATACCAAGACAATGAAAAATAGAACAAGCAGAAATCAACGTGTCAAGCAAACACACATATAAGAATCAAAAACACAGAAGATGTTTACGCAGTAAAAATCCTCAAGGTGAGGTAAACAACTGCGTGGCTTTAACTCTTGAAGGCCAAGTGCTCAAGCACACACTATAAGATAGTAGTCAAATTACAAAGAATACTTACAACCTCTCGGATAACTCTGGACGCAGTTACCTCTAGCTAAACTCATTCAAGCTAGTTGAACTACTTCACACCAATTTGGTCACTGCCTCCAGCTGCACTTCACACGTATCAACTCGTCAATCTTCAATTCTCGAATATGCTTGACTCCTAACTGAACTCGTAGGACTTCCAAGACATAAGAACGATATGGATGATGTATGAATGAATTCTTGACTCACTAATTCACTTAGACATGGAACAAATGAATTAATGATCAAGACACAGCTTTGCCTTATGAAACAAAAGAACTTTCCTATCGTGCAAAGCTTTCACAAGAAAATAGTTTTGCAAAGCTTATATATGCGTCCAACAGCTTTCCCCCTAAATCTCTTAGGGTATCATCAAATGTATTAAACAGTTTGACACCAATTAGGAAACAGCCTTTCCAAAAAGATAGCATGATAAACAAGGAATATTTTATCATAAAGATAAAAGATATATGCTTAAATAACGCATCAAGGACTTACTGACTGACATAACCACTTGAAATAAACTTCCTTTGGAAAACAGAACACACAAACAACGTACCATGCATGGACTCAATATAGACTACTAAAGGATTGACGCACAGCTGTCAATCCCAATACCTAGTTATGCAAAATGCAATGAATGAATCTTACCTGAAAACTTCCATACGAGTCAGTAGGATCTTGTCATGCATTTCATGCCTTGAACTTTAATTCCAATTATTAAGATCATTCTTCTCAAACACACTCTTAAGCTAGAACTCTCTAGTTTTGTATAAAGGGAATGCCAACATGCAAGTTTCTATACTAACAACTTTGGCACTCAAATAACTAGAAAATAAAATAAAATTCAGGAGATCTTTGGTATTGATTGTGGCCTCAAATTGAAGGCCTTCAAGTTCGATCACCTTTTCACATTTTTGAATTTGGTGGCAGTTCAAAAAATGTAAAAGTTTCAAGATTATTATAGCTTGGTCATCAACTTGAAGAACCTGAAGACTTAACCTCCAATGACTTGATGAGACTCGAACTTGCACGACACTCCTAGTGGCCAAAATAACTAAATGACAAACCATATATACCAGTAACCAGTGCGAAGAATAATTTTCAAAGAGGGAAAAATGCATTTACGACTTTGAATGTATGTAATTCTCACACGTACGCTTCAAATTTAGTGTAGCTAGAGATTTTACATTAGCAAAGGTCACCAAAGATAAGCAGTAGCAGTGGAAGATGCTGAAAGTTTTCTAGAAGATCGAGCATTATGTATGATGGTATTGGTAGGAGACTAGAAGCTATAGTGAGCCATAAAATAGCTGGGCTGCCAAAGGAGCAAGTCTAGCTATTCTATGACTCCATGAACTTGAAGTAACCATATTGGAAGGCGGGGGGAGCATTATGAACTAAAGAGGCCCTTCGAGGGTTACTGAAGTAGTGTTTTATTATTATTATTTTTCACTGTATGAGACAAGTTATGGTACTGTAATGTTTATTATACACTCAATTTACATCTATTTGAACAAAAATTACAATTTATATGAATCAAAATTACAACATTGAAAACAAAATTATCATACTCATTTACACTATCAACATATAATTAAACAAAAATTACAACATTGACAACGAATTTGTTCAAAAACTTGTAGCAAGGTCGTAGGTGGTGTAATTAACATTAATAAAACTAAGTTACTCAAAATAGGACTCAACATTACCACTTTAAAAATAAATTTGTTGTGACATTTATAAATGTGTGTATGACATACGGATATGTATTATAGAATTTTCCCCACTGTATATGGAAGAAGCATTAATAGACTGATCGATCCCCCCTGTTTCCACTGTCTATATAGCTTTTGAGGTCATCAGCACTCTCAAACTTGATGGTTCGGAACTACCGATTAATTCAGCCCATGATATGATACATGAGTGGAGCAACTGTAGGTGAAAAAAGAAGATACGTGATCCCCCAGCTCCCAGCTGTCCCAAATAATAGCCACCACCTAATCCTGTAACCCAACCAATTAAAGTGGCAAGAAGTGGTTGTTAGCTCATCTCCTCCCTTTTTAGTGAAGAAGATGAAGGTCTCTTTCTTATGATCGACATGATCAGCGAATCCTAGCCTATCTAACAGATACATACATGTGCATGGTTGGGGACATGGGGGTACAGCTAGTTGGTTAGACAGGTCCATATCGAACCTCAAAGAGAAAAGAACACCACTGAAAAAGAGCACTTTCGCCGACTCCATGGAACTACCAAGCACGACAACGGTAAAAAATTTGGTGTTGTTAATACTCCAAAATACCATAGAAATTATGTATGGTGCAGTAAGCAGAAACATCCGAAAGACGGAAATAGATCGACGCGAGAATTAATCGAGCAAAAATTGTATAACTATTTTCTGAACTCTATTACAAAACTGAACAAACTTTTTACAGTATTGACAACCTGTACAAAAACTACAGGCAAATGGATCAAGGTCGATTCCTCATGATGATCATCATCAATTGACCTCGGGAATGCTCTGAAGGACAGGCCTCCACGGCCGTTGATGATCAGTCTCGTATGGATCACTATCATTACTACTGACGCTCATGATCAACTGTGCCAAAACCTGCTGCACAGTCATTTGCTTCAGCTCCACCCTACCCATCAACTCCTCCAGCTGCTTCTTAGTCATCTTTATCTTCACTTCTGTAGCTCCTGCTGGTGGTGGAACTCTCGTCTCCGAAGAATCGTAAGAACCAAATTTACCATCTTCACCTCCAAGAAGCCCCTCTTCTCCTTCTTCTATCTTCTTCGTCTTCCGCATATGCTTGTGATCTCGATCATCATTTGCCAGAGACCCCCACTCCTCACCTCCCCAATTCTCCGACGACGATTTATCGTGCCTTATACAATTCCCCATGAGTTCCTTGCTTTCTTTCTCTTTTGGTTTTTGCTTTGTTAAAAAAATCTGGGAATAGAGAGCGAGCTACTTCGTGATTTATATACACGAGCAAAGACAGAGAACGAGAACGATGGTGATAAAGATGAACGTTGGGGGAGGCAAAAGTGGTCAAACCTAATTTGATGACATGTTTTCCGACGTGGCAAGCGGTGGTAGAGTTTGACCTCATCAATTTGGCTATGGTGGATTTTGTCATTTTTAGGAGGTGGGATTGGTTCCAACTGAACATGCATGACACCATCATTAGATACTCATCAAGCCGATCTGCTTGACTATTTTAATTAACAAGTAATATTTACTTACTTACTTACACGATTTATAATAACCAAGGAGGTCAAGATTCTGATGTCAGTGCAATTTGGGTTTGGATTAATCTTACTAGCTAAAGACCCATGATTCCCTTCCCACTACTTAATACCTAACTTGAACCAACTCTCAATCTATGTCCAACAAATATTGAACGGTGTTATTTTTTTTAGACGTCTAATTCGTAAATCAAATAATTTAAATTATCGGATAGTAAAGTAAATTAATATCGTGATTAAATAACACATTTCTTTATGTATATCGCTATTTATACTTCATCATCTATTGACAACAAAATGTCAAATAAAAAAATGGAGAGTCTCACTAATAATTCTAAAAAAAATTGAAAGATATTAATACTAGCCAAACAATCATCAGGTCTACAAATCCCAGTTACTTATATTGTTATAATCAATTGCAATCTTGATAATTGTTCAATATATTATGTATATCAATGTACATTAACTTCGCAATTTATCATTGTATCGAGTTAATCCACCGTTACATGCATTTTTAACTATTTGTAAATCGATATTGATGCATGCAGATTTGGAATCATCAATCATATGTTAAGCATGGTTGTATTAAAAAGAAGTCTGGTGTGAAAGGGCTTTTGGGATGGGATCTTGGCATCTGGCACATTAAAGTAGGTGTGAACACATTAGAAATTGGAATCTTTCATTTTGTGCGAAGTATGTGTATACCCATCAAAAACGAATCTTTCAATCTCCTGTTATCTCACGTGCACGCGCTTTTCTTCGATGCTTTGTTGAGTACCTTTTCTTTTTCTTTTTCTTTGTTTTTTGGTCGATCACTAATTCCAACTCATCTCAATTTCATCATCACCCAATTATGATGATCTTATCCATAACATGTGCTATTTTACTTTATTACTTCCTAATCTAAGGAACTCAAATATGAATGCTACTTTTCCTTTTTGATGCCTTTTTCTTATTTTATCTTTTATATATATCTATATTTTCAACATGAAAAACATGGATCAGACCAAAAATATATATACATATATATATATATATGGATAGCATGAATGTACGTTTTTCTAAACAAATTTTTTTAGGGAGCTTTTATTCATATCTCTAAAATTGATATTTGCACCTCTTTCTTTTTTCAAGAGATAGTTGACTTTGTCAACTCATGTCAAATTACTAATAAAGACACAAAATAAAAATAAAAAGAAAAAGAAAAATTTAAAAGTCTTTTCCCTTTTAGAGGTATGAAATCAACAAATGGTCATCCTCATGCCATTTTTGCCTTTTTGTTTTTGTTATGGTCTTCATCAACAGACT